>JAKUCM010001985.1:0-28101 GCA_023374145.1 Lepidium sativum
CTAAAGAAAACGATCGATTGACTTATTAAACGATTTCTTCCGTTCTTCGCGAGCTCGAACACCACACGTAGACTCTCAAGTGTTAAAGGACTCAATTTTGTTCTTTTCCCTCAAAGCCGAAGAGACGGAAGGACTTCTCGAGAATACGCATGGGCATTTCGGTTCGGTTAGAGATAACTTTGATGAATTGGCACCTATGCCAAACCGATTTTCATTGCGTGTATTTTAAGTTGGTTCGGTTTAATTTGGTTTAGAGTATACGTAGTAGCAGCTATTTTCCCGGTATATTTTGTACGTGGCACGTTATGCACCGTTAAATAATAAGATTATATCATGTAATCATTTACATTAAAAGCCACGTAGGATGAAGAGAAAACTCCGGGTTCTTCGACAACCTCCCATTTGAGCACCATTATCAATCAAATATATTGGTATCTTAATAATATTTTAATCAAAACATATTTGTACCCAATTATATGATACATAGAAAATGAGTTTCTTAAATTTTGTAGAAAATTTCTGAATATACAAATATTTGAAAGTCATTAAATATATTAATGTAATATTATAATAATATTAAGAAATTTATTAAATATTTTTAATAATAGTGATCTTAAAGATTTTTTGGAAGGATTTTTAAATTTAAAATATTATAAAATAATTAATTTAAATAAGAGTTTTAAGATATGGTTATTGGCCGGTGTTAGCTTTCTATAGACATTACATTTTTTTAATTTAAAATTAAAATAAAAAGTAATAATATTTTAATTCTGAAAAACTTATCATAACTATCTTCTCTCTCTCGAACTAAACTGACACTCGTTGAAATCGCTGAAACCATTGGAAGGAATTTGAAGTGACGTCCCGCAACGAAACACAAACAGAACGATGAATCCGGTCGCTGTTCATCGCGTTTCCTTGGAATGCCTTTCGCGCTTCTCTTTGATCCATCGAGAATCAGGCGAGGGATTATCTGTTCATCAGATTGCGAGTTTGCGTGGAAGGAATAAGCCAACTCGGCGGCTGCATGCGGTTACGGCGAGTTTGATCACCAGCGCTGATTCGTTCGAGGTTGGGCGGCTTATCGAAAGCTATGGATTCATGAATATAAGGATTACGTTTTCTCTCTTTAGCTGGAGCTTCTGTGTTGCTTTTGCGTCTTCGTGTACTGGCAACTTTATATAGGAATTGTGTGTATACATGACATATATTTACTGATAAATTGTTTCACTGGATACTGTATAAGTACGGACATGTGTTCTGAGAACAGTTTAGAAAGATGTATCTGTAAATCAGCCTGTAGTTGCCGCAAATTTATGTATAGCTTGCTTAACAATTTTATGAAAGGTCTGATTCTTATGAACTTCACTTTCGTTAATTGCATCAAATCCTCTGTTTATATGCTTTCACTAGTATGAAATGGGTTACATCGATTCAACTTTTATGACTTTGGTTTAACTTACTTTCGCTAGATTCTGCTGCATTCTTAACTTGGCCAAATATTTCACCTTTTTCTTTCACTTCTTTTATACCCCTAGTTATTCAGGATTGCAGTCAGGTGCTGACTTTGAATATACATCTGATGATATTGGGCGATTAAAAGCTCAAGACATTGGAGAATGCGGCGTTAAAATCAGGTACACGTTTGGTATTATGTCAACAATTTATTAGACGGTGATATATTTGGTCAAGTTAAAAATGTATTAGCCACTGCAGTTTGTCTGCAGACTATATGAAGGAATAATATCTCAGGGTCCATTTGGAGGAACGTCTATTATCTTTTAGGTGATTCTGCATGTTGTCTTAATCTTGTTTCTTTTACTTAGCATTCAGTTTGTTGTTTTTCAGAAGGCATTTCCAATGTTTCGTAAAACTACCTACAGAGTGTATTTTCTACAGCCATGCGAGTCCACTTACAGTATTATAACCATCAAAACATCATTTTGGATACTTATTTGCTTTCCATTCGTTCTTTGTCTCACGTACTTGTCTCTGTGAAGGTCTATCCTGGACAGCGTGCTGATGGAGTTGAGGCTGACATGATGGCAGCAAACGAGATTAATGCACACTCTTTTCTCCAGGTAGGATAATTAGTCATGCACAATTTCTAAATGGTTCTTAGCAATTACATTTCAACAGGTAGATAATAGTGCAATCCTCCTGTTATTCTGCTTGTCTGTGCAGAGCAAAAACTTGTCTGATAATCTACTTTTACTTGTTGGTGGCTTTGAGACAAAATTTAGGGAACATGTCAGGCTAACAGTTTGAGGCACTTGATTATAGTTTGTTAGTCTAAGCTGCACAAATATGTGGATATATTGGCATACTTCATGGAACATATAGGTTGAATTGATTTATTCCTACAGTGGCTAGCTTTTCGTAATGATGGGAAAGATAGTGCAGCTGACTATCCACGAATTGCAAGTGAAAAAACATCCAGAGCTCGTTCCCAAGGAGTATGGAATCCTTATAAAAAAGAGCAGATGATGAAACGACGAAGAAATTTTGTCATTAAGATCCTACAGGGTGCAATGAAGGGTCTATAGCCTTTATGCATGATAATGACAGGTTACACCAAAGCCTCGGGCCATCTTCAATTGTTCTAAAGTATGTCCCTTAAAAGCACCTGAGTGTGATAGTACACACACCTCTCTCTGTCAATATTAATGTATCTGTTTGCTAAATTAATCAATTTCTTTTACGTGTAAAGTCATCATTAGTACACCAGCTGAACGATAAGCCATATATATAATATCGCGGGCTTCGAGATTTAGCCTTTTCTGTTGACATAAGGTTCCCTCGCTCTTCTCTCTTCTCCCTGATTGATTTTTTTTCCTCAGATGTTTTAGTTTTCTGATATTATACGCCATGGTCTTGCTGTTTATAAAAATAACAAGCATTATTAAGATAGGCTTTTTATCGACTCTTTGATAATGGACTGAGCATACCTGACAGCCCTTCACGCTTGGGAGGAGGAGACACTTCTAGTGCACTATCGGAGCAACTTTGGCGAAGGGCAACAGCTTCTGGTGCTTTCACAGTTTTTGTGAAAAGAGCTTTTGGGATAGCAGATGACATGTAATTCTTTTAATACCTAAGTCTCTAATGTGTTGTGTTGCGAATGTTCTTTAATTAATTTTAACACATTCGTGTGGTTTATAGTTATAAAGCTGGCCTTCTTTTTGCGTACTTAGCCTTTGTTCCATTCTGTCAAGCAGACGTAATGGATTCCCTTTCTCTTCAGGTAAGATTGCCATATTATTGGATACTACTAATTTAAACAAATCTGTTTTGCTCATGTAACACAATATCTCCTTACGTACCCCACAAAAACATCATCTCTGATCTTTTGTGATCTTCACAAACTTTTTTGTGTTTAACCGTAATTTTAATCTGCTGAACTGCAGAGGCTACTTGAAAACACTTTCCGGCTGGATATAGAGGCTGTAAGAGAGTAAGCCTCTTGCTATCTCCAGATTAACTAAATTTCTCTATTGTTATAAATTTCTTGAATGAAGCACTAAAGAGCGGTTGCAACTAATCGATTGTTCCTCCAAGTCTTTTTGTTTGAAAACCTCACTGATTTTTTCTACAGGTACTGCTTAGCCGATGAACGCCTTGAAGAAGATGTTAAGTATCTGGATCTTGGTGATAGATCTGGTTGGGAATTGCTACAGGTAGTTAGTCCCTCCAATTTCTTTGCATCGATCTCGGTTCAAAGAAAAAGTTTTAAAAGTGAACTCTCGATAGTTACGCTTTTAACAGTAGCTGGTAATAATGTTAGATAAAAACGGGAATGGTAATGAATGGCAAATATAGAGAAACATGAAGAAATGTTAAGAAAGGCTGTAGTGTAAGTCAACTGTTTAGTGCCTTAGTGGCTAGACCAAAAATTTCATTTGGAAAGGTTTGGACCTTCAACCAACAGTCCCTTTAGATCCATATCAGCCTTTAAATCTTGAATCCACTCATTTGTTGTTCCACTAGTGAGGTGAGGTGACCTCCCAAGAGTAACATCATGCTCTAAACTCGGATATTGTATAGTGCATAACAAACGATCATTACTTTGCAGATATATGTTACATAAAGGTAACAATTTTCATTAACGAAACATAACTCTGTGTGGTGTTTTGTAGGCAATGCTGAACGCTGACCGTAGGAAGCGGCCAATGGCGAATGCTGTTCTTAGTCATCGATTTTTGAACGGCGTTGTTTAACTGAGACGAGTGGTTAACTATGTAATTACACTTCATTGATCTATTTTCCGACATATGTAATTTGGTTGATGCCTCAATGGCACTTTTAGATTGGTATTATAGAAATTTGCAGTGAGTGATAGCGAGATGGATTTTAAACAGAAACTTATGAAATTGCTATTTAGGAAACAACAATCTTAATCAACTCATCCTCGGATCTCTTTTACAGAATCCCCGAGAAACAATGAGCCACTCTTAATTCACAGAAAATAAAGAAAAGTTGCAGAAGAAAAATCTAGTAACAATGACGATGACGAGTCTTTCTCTTTCCTTTCTGTTTTAAGCTGAAATTGTAACTTATTGTAAATTGTACTTTAGTCCTTCTATTTATCAGTCTTCACTCTTGTAGCTTGAACCATGTAATTGTTGCAGTGTTTCCCTTTGCTATATCAAATCCCCCTTGTTTAAAAGAGCCTTGACCTCAAGGTTTAAAGTGTGGAAACTTCTTTGTCAACACGAATAGTATCTCCCAAGTAGCTTCCTCTTCTGGTAAATTAGACCATTTAACCAAAACCATAGTAGTGGCTCTCCCTTGGCGTTTAACCATTTTTCTTTCAAGAACTCGCTCAGGTTCTTTCACTAACACATCCTGTACTAAGGTAGGCAACTGAGTGGATGTAGGAACATTACCGATCAAAACCTTGAGTTGTGAGACGTGAAAGACTGGGTGTATGAGGGAGGAAGAAGGCAAATCCAACTTATAGGCGACTGGTCCACACTTGTCCAGAATCTTATAAGGTCCATAGTACTTAGGAGCTAACTTCTGGTTGTTTCGAGTGACCACAGACTGCTGTCTATATGGCTGTAGTTTGACATAAACAAAGTCACCTATAGCGAATTCACGGTCTATTCTGTGCTGATCCGCGAAGATTTTCATGCGATGTTGAGCTCGGAGGAGGTGGAATTTCAGTATCAACAGCATGCTTTCTCGTTCCTGAAGATTGCGTGCAACAACCGCCACCTTAGATTCTCGTGGTAAGTAGGGAAGGTGGATCGGAGGAGCTTGGCCATAAACCGCTTCGTATGGTGACATATTAATTGCAGTATGATGCGTGGAGTTGTACCAGTACTCAGCAAGGGGTAGCCACTTACTCCACAAATGGGGTCGATCACTTGTCATACAGCGGAGGTAAGTCTCAAGTACTCGATTGACCACCTCCGTTTGACCATCACTCTGAGGGTGGTATGTACTTGAATACTGCAACTGAACCCCTTGTAAGGAAAACAGCTCAGTCCAAAACTCACTTTAAAAAACTGAATCACGATCACTGACAATTGTTTTGGGACAACCGTGCAGCTTGAAAACGTTATCAAGGAAGGCTTGAGCAACTAAGAGAGCAGAATATGGGTGAGAGAGAGCTATAAAATGAGCTGCCTTTGATAAACGATCCACTACCACGAAGATGACTGTCTTGCCAAAGGAGGGAGGAAGACCATCAATGAAGTCCATGGAGATGTCAGTCCAAACTGTGTCAGGAATTGGTAAGGGTTGTAGCAGACCTGGATATGCTTGAGTGTCATATTTGCAGTGTTGACACACCTGACAGTTACGAATATAGGCTTGGATATCTGTAGCCATTCCTTTCCAGTAAAAAAGTGCCTTGACTCTGTGATGAGTCGCATCACGTCCAGAATTACCACTGGTTCCTGCATAGTGCAACCACTCAAGAATTTTTTCACGGAGTGGAATATCGTGGGGTACTACGATCTTGCTCTTCCTTCGCAGTATCTCTTGAAACCATGTGTAATGTTTCTTATAATTAGAATTCAGCTTCAATTCCTCAATGAGTGACTGAAGATGCGTATCCGTGTTATAACAAGATTGGATCTCTTTTATAAGATCACATTCCAGCACCGACATGGCTATGTGTAACACTTCAGTTCCTTGTATTCTAGATAAGGCATATGCGGCAATGTTGTCCTTGCCTTGCTTGTATTGTATCTCGTAGTCAAATTCGAGCATTTTTGGCAACCATTGCTGCTGTAGAGGGGTATTCAAACGCTGCTCTAATAAGTATTTGAGGCTGCACTGATCAGTCTTAATAACAAAGTGCTGAGGCAGGAGGTAATGTCGCCATTTCTGGACCGCGAAGACAACTGCGAGTAACTCCTTTTCGTAGATAGAAAGAGTGAGCTGCTTACCCTTAAGATGTCGGCTGATGTATGCTAAAGGGTGACCACTTTGCATTAACACTGCCCCAATGCCTTGTCCACACGCATCTGTTTCCACGACAAAAGTTTGATCAAAAAGAGGTAAGCCCAGTACAGGAGCCTCACACAATGTTACTTTCAGAGTATCAAATGCATTCTATGCTTCAACATTCCATAGAAAAGCATCTTTCTTGGTCAGTAATGTGAGAGGTCGAGCTAACACACCAAAACCCCTTACGAATCTCCTGTAGTAACCCGCCAGTCCTAGAAATCCCCTGAGTTGCTTCAGATTGGTAGGAACTGGCCAATCCATAACAGCTCGAACTTTGCTTGGATCAGTTGCAACCCCTGCGGCAGAGATATAATGTCCGAGATATTCTACCTTGTCTGTTGCAAATGCACACTTACTCCGCTTAGCATACAGATTGTGCTGCTTCATGAGTTGGAATACTTGTCGTAGGTGATCAAGATGTTGTTCTTGAGTGGAGCAGTAAACGAGAATATCATTAAAAAATATCAACACAAACTTCCTCAAGAAGGCCTTAAAGACCCAGTTCATCAGTCCTTGGAATGTCGCTGGAGCATTAGTTAAACCGAACGGCATTACGAGGTACTCATAATGTCCAGTGTGGGTTTTGAATGCTGTTTTATGCACATCCGATGCGGCCATTCGAACTTGATGGTAACCTGCCCGCAGATCGATCTTGGAATAGATAACCGACCCTCCTAATTCATCCATAAGGTCTTCTATCAAGGGAATGGGGAATCTATTTTTGACTGTCATACTATTGAGCTTTCTGTAATCCACGCAAAGTCGCCATGCACCATCTTTCTTTTTCACTAACACCACTGGAGACGCGTAAGGACTACTACTATTCTGTATTATTCCTTGTGATAATAACTCTTCAACAATTTTATCCACTTCATTCTTTTGGTGAAGATTATATCTATATGGACGCTGATTCACCGGATTGGAACCCTCCAATAATGGTATGGTGTGATCGAACTGTGGTCTTATAGATGGTAATGTCTGAGGTTCTGCAAAGACATCATGGAATTC
Source organism: Lepidium sativum (assembly GCA_023374145.1). Classification (NCBI taxonomy): domain Eukaryota; kingdom Viridiplantae; phylum Streptophyta; class Magnoliopsida; order Brassicales; family Brassicaceae; genus Lepidium; species Lepidium sativum. Next base: position 7,468 of record JAKUCM010001985.1, read on the forward strand.
TTGTAAAACTTCAGCTAATATACCTTCTTCATTCTGATTGTCTTGCTCTACTAAATTTAATTCACTGAGATCAGCTGCTTCTGGGAAGGTTTTGATGTTAATCATCGACAATTGAGCCCCCTGCTCTTGGTATGCGCATAATTTCTTTGCTTTTACTTCTCGGACAGAGCCTCTTTTGATACCATGCAAGACCACTCTTCTCTTTTCAAAGATAAAGCTCAGTTCAAGTGTGGTTAAGTCCCATGTTAATGGCCCAAATCTCTGTAACCATTGTACCCCCAATACTGCATTACACCCTCCTAAATCAACCACCATAAAATCATCACAAAATTCTATATTGTGGAACTTCCATTTAAACTGATTCACATTGCCAATGATGCCCAATTTTCCTCCACCAGCCACCGATGCGTGTGACATACCTGCTGTTTTTTACTCACATCTCAGCCTTCTAGTTACTTCAGCATCCAAAAAATTGAGTAGATCCCGTGTCCAGCAATATATATATATATCGGTTTCTTATCATACATCCCTTTTACTCTCATAGTTTGGTAACCTGTAACACCTGCTAAGGCATTGACTGAGATCTGAGGCATGTTGGATAAATTCCCCTTTTCTTCCTCATCAGAGTCCTTTTCCGAACCAAAGTCCTCATCATCAACCTCCATTTCTAAACAATACAATTGTTTTTTTCTCGGGTGAGCAGTCCTATAGTGCTCAGGTGTGTACTTCTCATCACATCTATAACAGAGGCCCTTATTACGTCGGTCCTCCATCTCTGCTTCAAACAGAAAAGGTACAAAAGTATACTTAACTTTCTCTTTATTGTAACCTTTAACATCCTCAACTGTTTTCTTTTCAAACGAGTTGCTCTTTTGGACTGAAGGTGACTCTCCTTTACGCCAGTTTCCACTGCTACTTTCCCGGCCTTTATATATAGTCTTCCTAACAACAAACAGTGACGGATGTCCCGCGGAGAGAACATTCGAACATGCATTTGGGTGTCTCTCCGTAACCCCGCTAAGTAATTACTCAGCAGCTGTTCTGCTGTCATCTCAACTCGAATCTTTAAGGCTTCAAACTTTTGATGGTAATCATCAATACCATTTGTTTCATACAACTTCTTCATCTCTGCAATAGGATCATCGTCCACCATAACAAATCTTTCTTTCAAGCGAAGAGTATAACCCGTCCAATCATTTAGAAGAAATCCATAACCAGATTGCATCAAGGATTGATGAAATCGAGTAGCATCATCATCAAAATGTACTGATGCGATCTTAACCTTCAAATCTTCCGGTGTAGAGTCTATAGAAAAAAATTGTTCCGCCTTGAATAACCACTCACTATAACGTAACCCATCAAATCTGGGAAACTCAATCCGCCCCAGTCTAGATAAGCTGTTATACCCATTACTTATTCCTCTACCAGCGTTGATACTTGAAGGTGATCCCATTATCTGTTCGTTTAAACTCGCTGACGGCGATTTTTCCGGAGCTAATAATGGTGCAGGGCGTTGCTTAGTCATATTAGGGAACTCTTTATCTATTTCGGGGTCAATACCTCCCGGCGCTCCTGAATTTGTACTGACATTTCCTCCTCGCAACTCTTGTACAACGTTAAAAACTTCGACCATATTGTAGCTCATGTGGTTCAACCTTAAATCCACATCGGCGTTGTGTTTTCTCTGTTCTTCATATAGCCGTTTATGTTCCTCAAACTGTCGTCGTTGCTCTTTCAAGGTTAAGTCGCGTTGGCTTGAAATCATTTTTTCAAGTTTCGTTGACAGCTCCTCTGCCAAGGAATTCATTCCTTCTTGCATCACAGTATGAGATCTCGTTACAGGTCTTGTTTCCGCCATTAAATCCGAGAATCGTCTTGCTCTGATACCTTTATTATAGAACTTTGCAATGAGTAATAGCGAGATGGATTTTAAACAGAAACTTATGAAATTGCTATTCAGGAAACAACAATCTCAAGCAACTCACCCTCAGATCTCTTCTACAGAATCCCCGAGAAACAATGAGCCACTCTTAGTTCACAGAAAATAAAGAAAAGTTGCAGAAGAAAAATCTAGTAACAATGACGATGACGAGTCTTTCTCTTTCCTTTCTGTTTTAAGCTGAAATTGTAATTTATTGTAAATTGTACTTTAGTCCTTCTATTTACCAGTCTTCACTCTTGTAGCTTGAACCATGTAATTGTTGCAGTGTTTCCCTTTGCTATATCAATTGGTGCGGTTACTGTGGAAACAAAGAAGTAAAACGAATTAAACAAGAAGAATAATGAAGATGAATCAAACTTATAAAACAAAATGCACGTGCTTATTTGTCGCATTGCACGTGAGATGATCCCAGGAATTAAAGATGCTTCGCTTCAAGTCTTACACGATGTGGAGAAGACGGGTAAGCAATCAAGTACCTTTCCTTCCTCTTCTTTCTTTCTCCAAAAAGTCGTTTATTTCTTCATATTTCTTTCGATTCACTTCACTCCGCGAAACTTTTCAGATCAACAAACCTATCTTTGGATTCCGAAACCCTAACCAACTCGGATCCGATTCCGATTCCGCTTCCTATAAATGAGTTGGAGACCGATTTGATTTCCAACTCGATTTGATTCAAATGAAAAGTGTCAATTTTATAGAATTTCAGGTTGTTTGAGTCTTAACCGTCTCGATAATGTCGCGTTTGCCGCGTGGTTTCGTGGAGGATTCATCAATGGAGGAACCTAAATTTGCTCTTCGTCCAACTATTTGCTTCAGGCCAATAAACCCTTCTGATTTAGAACGTTTAGAGCAAATCCATCGCGACATATTCCCAATCAGGTAAATAAAACCCTCTGCTCGCAAGATTTTTAGAAATATCTGGTTTTTGAATTTGACTTTCCCTTTTAGGAAGTTAAGCCAAAAAATTTCATATGTTCAGGTATGAGTCTGAGTTTTTTCAGAATGTTGTCAACGGAGGTGATATCGTCTCATGGGCTGCTGTTGATCGGAGCCGCCCTGATGGTCATTCTGAGGAACTTATTGGATTTGTTACTGCAAAAATCGTTTTTGCCAAAGAAAGCGAAGTGAGTTTCCTTTTATCTTTCAAGTCATAACCTTTCCAATTAAGGTTAAAGCTTATTTTGAATGGTTTTTGGGTTTTGTAAAGAAGCTGCGAAGTCTTTTATAGTGTAGATTTTGAATGTTTGAGACAGTTACATGAGATTTCTCACAAATTTCTTAAAGATCGTAACTTTCTACGACTTCAACACCGTTTTGTAACGTTTTAAAGTGTTTGATCGAAGCTTGTTTGTTTTATAGTATGTTTACCACATGGGTCTTAAGCACTGTCTTCTATTCGCCTTTTAAATTTTGCATTTCCTAGTAATTTTTACACAGCAAGTAACAATTTATTGTAAATCGTAGAATTTGAACGTTATCGAACAATTTCATTATGTCCTGTGATTTAAGCGTGAACTTTAAGCCATGTTCATTAGATGGGTTTCTTACCAAAGTTCTTGATCTCAAACCTAGCTGTTCTTGTAACATTTTGATTTTAATGTCACGAGTCAAAGTCTTTTTTTCGTCTATTTGTTGATTTATTTCTATGTCTTGCAAAGATATCAGATATAATAAGATATGACTCATCGAAGGGAGAAGAGACCTTAGTGTACATCCTAACTCTTGGAGTTGTAGAAGCATACAGAAAACGAGGAATAGGTATTGATTATAACCCCATGTAGTAAATACAATGATATGGATTTTGTTGATTCTTCTCCTGTCTTGGTTTTGTTAATATTGTTTCTGCATACTTTTCTTGGTTCAGCTAAATCTCTTATTAACGAAGTTGTCAAATACGCTTCTAGTATTCCTGTGTGTCGCGGTGTTTACCTTCATGTGATTGCACACAACAATCCGGCAATCCGATTGTACAAAAGAATGTCTTTCAGATGTATAAGGAGGTTGCATGGATTCTACTTGATCAATGGCCAACATTTCGATTCTTACTTGTTCGTCTACTTTATCAACGGTTCTCGCTCTCCTTGCTCACCTTTGTATGTACAAAAGACAAGTATTTTTTGCAGTTTATATTCTTTTTGCTGTGATGTATCTTTGCGATTTCTTCATATATGGGATTCTCGTTGAATCATGGCTGCATTGCAGAGATCTTGCGGTGTTGGTTCTTAATTATATGAGGAGCGGAATCAAATCAGTTGCATCAAAGTTGACTATGAACCACGAAGAGAAAGGCATGAAATGGCATAAATCCAAAGACAACTCGCGGTGCCTCTTGCCCACTCAGACCAAACGAAACCTTGCACCTGAAAGATTGTCATCAGGGTACGATTATGTTTAGTGTCCGTCTCGGATTCATAGACTTGGTAACGTCATTCATTTCCATGTCTTATTAAGCTCTGGTTATGTTCCTATTGCGTGTTCTCTGTAGTAATAATGTAATAAAAATTGTAAATATTGTGATAGTTAACAGAACTTCTATGTGGAACAGAGGATTTCAATCCATTTTATGGCTTAAAATAGTTAAGCTTGTCGAAACAAATAACAATGCCGGAAAGTAGCCGAAGCTACTCATATAAATTACAATAACAAACCCCAAACTTCTTGTGCTCTGGGCTAGCGATCGCCGTAAATGAACAACAGTAGTAACTATATATTTCTTTGTCAGATTTGATTATAAACAAAATCCGTCAGCTCTAGTGGAAGACCTTTCTAAGTGATATGAGAAAAGGGAACTGAATCAAACATACGAATTTGACTACAACTCATTCGAAATATAAATTGTACTAAATATAAACAGTAACAGCTGAGCAGACTTTTTTCATTTCTCAGATGGAATCTAGCAGAATTACTTAACATTAACTAATAATAGTTGAATTCAGCTGAATGTTAAATATACCTTGTCGATAATTAGATTGATAAGATCCGATTTATAGTCAATATTTATCTTAACTCTTTTTTTAATATACCTCTTGTAGTGGGGAAAAGTCGAACTCATATAAAAAACAAATTTGGACTCGACCTAAACCAAAAATTGAATGTTATTCTACTTTTTTTTTAGAAAACCAAAACAATCAAATTATGAAATTTTTTGAGAAACTAAAGTATAAATATAAACAATATTAATTAAAATATATACAATTAATTTAATTTTTAAAATATTAATATATTTATTTTGTTATTTGTAATTAATTATATATTTTATTAAATTTTTAACTTAGAGCAACATTATCAATGGAATCTTGAAAAATGGGTATCTTAGTAATATTTTAATCAAAAAATATTTGTACCCAATTAAAATGTGACACACATGGAAAATGAGTCTCTTAAATTTTGTAGAGAGTTTCTTAAACAAGAAACTCTTATACTCCTCTCTCCTCTTTTTTTTTTTAATATTATTATAATGTTAAGAAACCCATTAAATACTCCCAATAATGGTGGTCTTAGCAATTAAGGAAAAATGCATCTAGTTTGAAAATTATTTAAATCTTGAAGGTCTAATTCTACCTCGAAATTTTAATATAGATATAATTACATCCAAAATTCGGTCATCTATTTAATTGTAGACAATTCTGAAGCCAAAGTTCTAATTTCACCTGAATTGTATTCTAAATTACTAATTGCACATGTGTGTCGGTTTCCTCGGTTTGGTTGTAGTTAACCATATCGGCCAATTAAATGACCTGAAATCCACATTCATTACCCATTATATGATTTGAATGTCTTGCTTACCTGTTATATGACCCGAATTCTAGGGAAAAGAAAATTCCTAAACCCATTTGTAGAACTACGGACCCCAAATTCTTTGAAAATAAAATTTAACCACCGGTCATGAGCAATATTTCTGGAAATTTGACTAAGTCATCATGTGCTCAGACAAGAGGAAACACAATTGGTGTTCCCAGTAGATGGTGGTGTGGTGAAGAAATCGTGACCAAGCTCTCTAAATCTGATGGAAACCCTTACAGAAGATACTTCTTATGTGTGTTGGTTGCAACTAATAAGGTAATATTAAAACATTCCTCAAATCTATAGTGTTCATCATATATATTGTTGTTTTGTGTAATATTTTCGTAATTGATTTTTTTGATTGTAGCTAAAAATGATAAAATTAGTTTAAATTGATGGATGACACAATATTGAATGAAATAAAGAACATGGGTTCAGAAATTCAAAGTCTTCATCAAAAATTTACAACTACACGGTTGGAGAATGATAAGATGTAAAATGGAGATTGATAATGATATATTGAAAGAGTTGAGGGAGTTTTAATTGCTACTAACACTTGGTTTAATGAGTTGGTTATGCTCTTGTGTTGTGGGATTTGTATTCTCAAGAATGATACAAGCTTCAATGTCTCTATTTTTCGTGGATAGTTTTATGGTTGTTAAATATCCATATTACTTTTTCAAAGTGTTGTATGATTGTCGGATGTACTTGTTTTTGTTTGGCATGAATCAAAAATGATTTGTATTTGGCTGGACTTGTTTTATTGTCTTTATTCTCAAACCAACACGATTTTAAATTCGTTAAAACAAACAAGAAAGGGATCACACATATCAAACATAGACAAAAATAACATAACGTGTTCATATTTCATTAGAGAGCAACACAGTGTAGCTTAGATTATGTATATAGACGAAAATCAATAATACATGAGACAAACATCCAATGCCTAACTCAAAAACTTACAAGCACTTGGATAATCTCATTTCAACCCGATAAATACTTATCATAAAGCCAAAACTCGCAATAACAAAAAGCATTGTAGTTCTTCAAAACTCAATCTATATTGAGTAATGATGATAAAGAGAGATGTCATTGACCAAATTCTGTTTGAGAGAGTTTCCTTTGAGTAATTTTGACTTGAATTATCTACATTTGACTTGATTCACCTTGAGAGGCCTTTAAGCCAAAACAAACAAAACCAAGTTAGTAGGCGTAGTAGGACCCATCATAGAATACTTATGTGAAGGAAAAAATACCAAAAAGGAAAGCATACCTGGTTTGATATCGACTTATGAAACCTTAAATTGTGGTTAGTTACACCATAAATTCGACAATGCATTTTCCTATTGGTGTTGTGTTGTTTCTTTGTAGGTGCACTCATTTATTTTTTTGTCTTTGATAGTCTCTTTCTTCTGACCTGACATTGATGGGGGTTGTGGCTGATGAAAATTTGGTTCACTTATTGATGGTCTAAAGTCTGCACCTCTCCACAGTACAAGACCCTCTACATATGCCCTCTCCACATGGTCATTGAAAATTCATGTAGCTCAAGCTTCTTAAATACTATAGTTGCATATGCATGTTCACAAGGGATGCCAAAAATGTCAAACTTGTGGTTAAAGTATGTTCTCCTATCTAAATTCACTCGAAAAGAACAACCACAACTAGACACCTCATACATGCCATTAATGCTTCTAAGAATAGTAAATTGTGCAGCAAATTCATGTTCTTTGGCTAAGAATTCCTCCACATAATGTGTGTAAATACCATGGTGATCAGTAGCAATGATAAATCCTTAAGAGATGCATACCATGGCCAACCACCTTATTGTCTTGATGATATGTATGCATATCAAATAGTTTTGGGTGTATCATTTAGTTCATTTGTATATGTATATGTAGTATTTGCATCATGTTAAGAGTTCTTTTCGATTCATTTGCATAGTTTGCATTTGCATAACATATACATTGCATTTGCATACCATATATTTTGCATTTGCATAGCATATATTTTGCATTTAGAGTTGTTTTGGGGGGAAAATTTGAGCACATTTAAAGATTAATCCAGACCAGAGACGAAAAGACCAGTAAGACTTAAGAAGAAAATGCATTTTGGAGCCAATATGAGCAAAGGATGGACAATCAAAAACAAATCGATGTGCATGCTAGAATTGTTGGTCGAGTTGATTCTGCACATACATGTTGAGTTGGTTGTCGAGTTGATTCTGCATATATCAGCTTGATGGGCTACTCTCGCAAGTGTATCAATTGATGATTTCATTTACAACACGAACGGGCCACTATCCTGTTCAACCACTAAAACGCTTATGGGACCACTCTACAATATGAATATAATCATGTATGTCACTAAAACGAACATTCAAGTTTTTGCTTTTATTTGTGAATGAACAATTTTTGTCTTTGTAATTCCAATTTCAACACATTTTCCTTATGAATTTTTTAATGCAATTCATGTTCTCTTTCTTCTTTTTTTTTTTATTATTTTCTTCTTAGTTTTCAAATTATGTTGTTCATTTTGATTTATGTTCTATTTGTGTTTTTAATGATTCCCTAAGTAGGGTCCTATCTAGGGTTCTTGAGGAAATGTGTTAAAATTAATGTGGATCTTAAGTTTTCTAGGTTTCTTAGGGTATATTAGCTTATATCTCTTCTGTTTTGGTATTGTTAATGCTCATTTCACCTTGATCATTTAAAATCCTTTTCTTAGACTTTTTAACATCCAAGAAGTGTTTGACAAAATGTATGATTAAACCATCTCAAAGATTTGTATTTGCACTCATATCTCAAGGGATTAAATGTTTAAGGTGTTCTATTGGCTTAGATTAAGTTGTTTCTTCATGTCAAGTTGTTAAATACTTATGATGATAAGGTCTGTTAATGCCTTATCTGAGATTGTTTGTCATGAGAGTGGATTTAGTAGCTTATGAACTTGATACCTATAGGATCTGTTATGTTAAGTTTTGTTAAGTTACCTAGTAGACTTAAGTGATCTATTGATCCATGATCTCCACTCCCCATGAACCTTCTTTTCTTATTTGATTGCTTAATTCTTTCTCTTGCTAAATTCTCTACCTTTATTGCAATGTGTTATCTTTCCTTTTTTTGTTCAACTTATCTATTGTTCCTTTCTTTTATGTGCTTGTTTAAACTGCTTGTTTAGGTTGCTAGATATCCATTGAATTGAGTTGTCTTACATTATAATAGTTTGATTACATTTTGATTGATTAGGTACTCACTCATTTGGTTCGATAGCCTATTATACTACACTAAAAAAATCTATGTAACAGGTATTTAAAATTGAGTAAAATCTTGTTACCACTCTAACATGGAGAGAAATGCTTTCTCTTTTGCCTTAATGATTGAAGTATTGAAGGACTCTACTAAATTATTTTTCAAGATCCTTGCAAAATGTCCCTAGCTTAAAAAATGACATGCACCATGTCTTCAGACTTGTTTTGAGAATGTCCTCATAAACAACAACATCGTGGCTTAAAATTTGGTTCAGGGTTCTTGCAAATTCAGCTTCATTGTGGGTCTAAGCTAGACCTCCATACAAGAAAAATCATGTGAGACTTCTTTCCATGCTTTTAAAAAAAAATTGACATAAATGTGTCTAACACACATACGATGCTTAACCATCAGAATCTCTATTTGAATCTTTTATCAATCCATGTTGGACAAAAAAATTCAAAGTACCAATTAGACTTAACAATTAAACAAAGACAAAAACAACATAACAAAGACAAGTACTATATATACACAAAGACAAATACAATTTAACAAAGATAGAGACGCAACATATAAATATGTGTGGAGACATATGCAACATCTCGTTAAAACAAAATATAGAACATGTGACACACGACAACAATGACACGATTTATGTAAATACTTATATAATAAAGCCAATAATGAGACAAAATAGATGTCAATGACACTAGTTTTAAGTGTGAAACATACATATATCATGTGATAAAGTACTTTTATCATCAAATAAAATACATTTTTCCTATCAAACATAATGATGTATACATCCCCATCTAAGAGCTCCAAGTTTTTCTATATTTTGACAATCACAGTCAGTTCTCTATGTCTTCCACTTAAACACAATCCAAAGAAATCAAATAAACTTGGTTATTTACATCCGTCTCTAAATCCACAAGCAGCTGCCCTTTCATTTTACCTCTTAGAAAACAACCATTTACCCTTACCAACGGTTGAAATGCCTTTTTCCATGTACTCCTCAGCTATTCAAACACACATACAAATCTTTTGAAATGTCTTGACCTTTTTCATTTCTCAATGTCTCAATCTCTACGATTGAATTAGGATTACCATAAAGGATCTTTGCCCATAATTCTAGAAACAAGGAAACTGATCATCATACTCTTTTTCTATCCACATCAATGCCTTGTTTCTTGCATAGTGACATTGGTGTCTTGAAACAACAACCTTCCACTGAGATTTTATCAGCATTTCCATCTTCATTGGCATGTAGTAGTTATGTTCATCTCTAATCCCATCTAAAAACGATCTAGTTATAACTGAGACCTTGATTATATGACATTTTTCCATTTGGTTTGCAAGAGAGGACTATGTTGAATACTCTAACCTTCCACACATCCTTTTTCCCAGTCTTTGAGCAGTTTATTCTCCACGTACAAATCCTACCACTGATACACTCACCCACACACTTGTAAGCTACTTTTCTTTTGTCAAACCTTTACTGCTCCAAGTTAAACCCAATTCTGATGGTATACTCAACAACAACCTATTTGGAAACCGACAACGTTGAAGGAGGTCATATTTTCCGAAAGCATAATTTCAATTGGGGTCGACATTATCTTTGTCTTTTTTGGTTATGTGAAGTAGATCCTCTGCCCGTCTGCCTTGTTCACCAAACATTGTGGTTGACTCAAGGTTCATCATAAAATTCTTCAAGTTCGCGCTCTAGTTGGTTGACATATCTTTTGCATTCTTCTTCATTGTCAAATCTACCATCATCAACGTCGTTAAGGATTTATGCCTCATACACCATAATCATTTACATCGAATCCATATCCATATCCATATCCATTTCCATCGTCTCTCTCACCTCAAGCTTTCGACTTTCACTGGTTCAAGATTTTATCATGTTTTGCGATTTATAGAGTTCGAGATTTGAGACTTTGATTTTACCCATTAAACATAATTAGATCTTAACTTATTCTTAATCGGATCGTCAATTGGTTTAAGACTGGGTTTATTATCTGATTAGCATCATAAAACATCATTTCGGTAAACAGTGAACTGTAATCTACCAAATAAAAGTGAAATTAGTATTTTCACTTTATAGACAAGTTTATTTAGTAATATTTTTTCTTCGACAATTTTCATTAGATCATATGTGAACAAAGAAACATAGGATCTGTGTAGGACTTACAAAAATCACATACCAATAGGTATTGAAATTAAAAAGAGGATCACCATTGTTATACTAAATATAATACTATGGTAGGAAAGACATCAAGAGTTGTGAGTTCGTGATGATCAGTGCAGTTCGTACTTTACAAATGATACTTATCATGTAACCATTGTGGCATACCACTAGCAATATATGACTTAGTTTTGTTATTTTGTGTAATTGATTGAGCTAAGTCCATAACTTTTTTATTGCACACTACATTTGTTCGTGAATGATGTCACTCATCAATGTGTGTGAGATGATCTCTAATCGTTGTATAGTCGTTGTGATGTCTCAAATTTTCCAATTGATTGGAAATATGTTTAGAGCTGGATTCAAACATTACCCTGTTGATTTGTGTTCCTATACTCTCAACCAACCATAGGAAGCTTGTTAGCTCTGTTTGATCGTTTGTCTGGATAGTCATAAAGGTCTGTCTTTTGTGTATTATTGTTATCATGTCACGATCTTATTTTGATTCCATGATAAACCTATGTTGCATTTCAGCCAAGTAAATAATGATTGTTGATGATAACCACAGTCGGACTGAAATTTAGTTAGTAATTTAGAATGTAATTCAGGTGAAATTAGAATTTTAGCTCTAAAATTGTATGCAAAACTTGGATATAACGGTAGTTATGGAATTACATTGGCCAACCTTATTTGTGTCATTGTTATGTTTTCTATTCAATATTTCCTGAGCAAACAAAACCAGTTTTAGGTCGAGATGTTAAAAGTAAAGGCCCAATATAATACCGTCAAAAGAATGATTTACGAAGCCCAACCCATTTGACTCTTTAATGAATTGTGTTTCTTCTTCATCGCTCTCTTAAACCATCCACATCGAAGAATCCTATTCGGGTTCTTAGAAAAAATAAAAAATAAAAAAAAAACGCGGATCCAAAAGACACTTCTGCAAAAGGCGGGTTCGCCACGTGGCGGGATTGACTCCCATTTTAATTCTTTTTTTTGTTTTTTGTTTTTTTTTTTTCTAAGAACCCGATGCGATGAGGTTCTTTGAGGTGAGGTGGATGCCCTTATATTCATTCCCACCTCAGCATCTTATAAAATCGGGAGCATGCTTCTTCGATTTTCCTTTCTGATCAGTCGGGATTTCGCATCCCTCAGGTTTGTATCTTCAATTTCTGTTATGGAGGAATCAATTTTAAAGATTTTTAATGCCTAGTTGCTTCGCTTTTTCTGTCGTAGATACTTCACCTCTATTACTCGGGATTCATGGTTTTGTTGTGATGTTTAAGTAACTTGTTGAAGTGCTTTTGTCCAGAAACCCTAATTTTGAGGGACCTGTGCAATTGCCTTAGAACCAGCTCTGTTTTTTTAATGTGCTTTGAAAGTAGGGATACCGAATATTGTCCAGTAGTCTGCAAGTGCTTCTTCGGAGTAATTCGTATGTATCTCGTTTATGCTTATGCCAGTATAATAGCTGGTTGTAGTCTGCAACAACTCTAATTGTTGTTTCTGATTTTTAATTTTTTATTAGGTTTTGATTGAAGTTATTGGTATTCATTTAGGCGATTTTAAATGGAGGTGGAGAAGTCTAAATCAAGGCATGACAGCAGGGAAGAAAGGGCTGAGAATGAGGGGTCTCCTGCCAGAGATTATAGAGATGGAAGGAGGAAAGAGAAGGATCATAGGAGCAAGGATAAAGAGAAAAACAGGGATAAGGAGCGTGAACGGGAAAAGGACCACCGCAGGGATAAGGAGAAAGAGAGGGATCGAAAAAGAGATAAAGATGGAGACACTGAGAAGGAGATCGTTAGAGGTAGAGATAAAGAGAGAGAGAGAGAAAAGAGCAGAGATCGAGATAGAGACAGGGATAGGGAGAAGGACAGGGAGAGAGATCGGCTAAAAGAAAAGGAGAAGGAGAAAGAAAAAGATAAACATAGAGATAGGGATTATGAGAAGGATAAAGAAAAAGACAAGGATAGGTTAAGAGTGAAGGAGAGAGCGAATAAGAAAAGTCATGAAGATGATGATGAGACGGAAAAAGCTGCAGAAAGATATGAACAAATTGATGACAGAGGTCCGAATGCAAATGGGGATAATGCAGGTGCTGCTGGTGCATCAAGTGGGAAAGAAACATCTCTGTCAGAACTTGAGGATCGCATTTTGAAGTAAGTGATTCTTAGTTTGTTGTTAACTATTCAGTCATTCAAATTCTTATTCAAGTATTTTCATATTTTATGGTTGAGAAAATTCTGCCCCTCGAACATGAATTTTGGGTAGAGTGATATTCTAAGTATCCTCTCTGTCCTGTGTTCTTTTGTTTGGTATTTATTAGTAACTATCTAGCATCTCATATAAATAATAAATTCTATCAATTTGCTGATTCTTAATTAGCTTAGCAGTGTTGCTATTTGGTCTTCTGTAATTGATCAATCGGACTTCCTAGGAGTATTGTTTTTTGTATATTTTATTGAAAACTATCGTCTTGTTTTACAGTTTGTGTTATTGCTGATGAGGTCTTAGGCTCTGCTTTTTTTGTCGTATGTTCTATGCCATCTAGATGTACTGGTAATATACGAATCAAAAATGTTTGTGTTTTATTCCTTAGGATGAGAGAGGAAAGAAAGAAGAAAGCTGAAGAAGCTTCTGATGCTCTTTCATGGGTTGCAAGGAGCCGTAAGATTGAAGAAAAGAGAAATGCTGAGAAGCAAAGAGCAAAACAGCTCTCAAGAGTTTTTGAGGAACAGGTATTTTCTTCATTCCTTGGACATATTGTATCCCTTTGTTTCTCCATAACTTCTTTTATTTGACATTTTTATAATCTATCCTATGTGATATTTGTTCAGGACAATCTTAATCAAGGTGGTAACGAAGATGGGGAGGATGGTGGTAGGTTTCCACACCTAATTACAAAATTTTAAAGGAACTAATCATTTCAACTAGGACAAATTCGAATTTCTTCATGTGATGCATTCTCGTTGATAAGTACCTTCATATATTCTGGTTAACAGGGCATCTCTATGGCGTTAAAGTTCTACATGGTTTAGAGAAAGTGGTGGAAGGTGGAGCCGTTATCTTGACACTAAAAGACCAAAGTGTCCTTGCAGATGGAGACATAAACAATGGTTAGTATCTTCTTATGCTCTCTTTATTTATGTCGTCAATATGGTTGATGTAAGGATCTGTCATAAACAAGATTCGCAACTGTTTTGGCAGAGATTGACATGCTAGAAAATGTGGAAATTGGTGAACAGAAGCGTCGAAACGAAGCTTATGAAGCAGCAAAGAAGAAAAAGGGAATATATGATGATAAGTACGTTAAGGAAATCTCAATGGCATTTAAATGAGCACATATATGTTGCTTAAGATTGAAAACATGGCAATGAATTATTTGGTAGGTTTAATGATGACCCCGGAGCAGAAAAGAAGATGCTTCCGCAGTACGATGAGCCCGCTACTGATGAGGTAAGCTACTCTGCCTAGCGGTATTTGCAAACCAGAATTATAGGGACTTGTTTGGATCAATCAATGTTACTGCTCTTGTCTTTAGGGAATCTTTTTGGATGCGAAGGGTCGTTTTACCGGTGAAGCTGAGAAGAAGCTGGAGGAGGTACTTCTCTTACTAAAAATATATGATGATTAATGGATCTTAGTGAGTATATACTTATGTAGTTTGTCTTCTTTCTCAATCTACCTATCAGCTGCGTAAGAGAATTCAGGGTCAAACGGCAGATACTTTTGAAGACCTTAACTCATCAGCAAAGGTCTCATCAGATTACTTCTCACATGAGGAAATGGTAAAGTTCAAAAAACCCAAGAAAAAGAAACAATTGCGGAAAAAGGATAAATTGGACCTGAGCGCGCTTGAAGCAGAAGCTGTTGCTTCGGGATTGGGAGCTGAGGATCTTGGTTCTCGAAAAGATAGCAAAAGGAAAGCCATGAAAGAAGAGAAAGAAAGGTCCGAGAATGAAAAACGAAGCAATGCCTATCAGGCAGCCCTTACTAAAGCTGATGAGGCATCCAGACTACTCAGAATGGAACAAGTTCAGCCTATCAAAAGAGAAGAAGATGAGAGTATGGTGTTGGCTGATGATGCTGAAGATCTCTATAAATCGTTGGAGAAAGCTAGGAAGTTAGCTTTCACTAAGAAAGAAGAAGCTGGATCCGGTCCTCAGGCACTTGCGCAGCTTGTGGCTTCCAGCACCAACCAAACTACAGTTGATGATAGCACCACTGGTGATGAGACACAAGAAAATACAGTTGTTATTACAGAGATGGGAGGATTTGTCTGGGGTCTCCAGCGCGATAAAGGTTTATTTTAAACCACCTTCGACACATTTTCATTGTTATATATAGTTTTGCCTCTATTATATTGATCTGCTATATAGCATTCTACGTCATTTTGGAACATCTATTTGGTGATATGTGCGAGTCCGATACATGATATTCTACTTGTCTGCAAATAGTTTGTAGCTAGTTTGATTAAATCATTTTGAACTATTTTCTCTGTTGATTACCTTTTTCCAGTAAACGAGCTGTGCGTTTTTGTTAGAGTGGTATCTAGTTGTTGATCTATTGGTGTGGTCTTTCAGATGTAAGGAAGCCTGAAAGTGAAGATGTTTTCATGGAAGAAGATGAAATACCCAAATCTCCTGTTGAAGAAAAAGAAGAGCATCCCGATGGTTGGACAGAAGTAAAAGACACTGATATGGATGCAGCAGACGATGCATCAGACAGCAAAGAGATAACTCCTGATGAGACTATACATGAGGTTGCGGTTGGAAAAGGACTATCTGGTGCACTAAAGCTCCTCAAAGACCGAGGAACCCTAAAGGAGAAGGTCGAATGGGGTGGTAGAAATATGGACAAAAAGAAGAGCAAGCTTGTGGGCATTGTAGATGATGAAGGAGGTAAAGAGTCTAAAGAGAGATTTAAGGATATCCGGATTGAGAGGACTGACGAGTTTGGTAGAACCGTAAGTTTTCTTAACTTTTGCTTCTCATTCTTAATAGACTCGTCATTATGTGTACATGTATAGTAATGGATTTTCAACTGTCACGTTGTTAACAGTTAACTCCAAAAGAAGCATTTCGGTTACTCTCTCACAAATTCCACGGAAAGGGGCCTGGAAAAATGAAGGAAGAGAAACGGATGAAACAGTACCAGGAAGAGCTCAAGTTAAAGCAAATGAAAAACTCAGACACACCATCGCACTCTGTTCAAAGAATGAGAGAAGCTCAAGCTCAATTGAAAACTCCTTACCTTGTCCTAAGTGGCCATGTCAAACCAGGGTATAGGCTATTTCATTACACAAATTTTGTTTATCTTATATTTCGATTTTTATGCTTTACAGAATTCTTGTTGCATTTTTCAGACAAACTAGTGATCCTCAGAGCGGGTTTGCAACTGTTGAGAAGGATGTTCCAGGAAGCTTAACACCAATGCTTGGTGACAAAAAGGTTACAGAATCAGTATATATATATATATAGATTTCGTTAAACAAGTTAGTAATAAGATACTTAGTCCAGGATTAGTGCTGATCTTTTCATTGACACGTTTCAGGTGGAGCATTTCTTGGGAATAAAGCGGAAAACGGAGGCTGGAAACTCGAATACACCACCAAAGAGACCAAAGCATTAACACTTTTGCTTCACATTGATTTACATCTCTCCTCTTTTGTTACAATCATCTCTAGAAGAAGACTTGTAGCTCAGTGAGACTAGTGACGAAATGCGACTATATCTTGATAGGAAATAATTCAAAAGATATTTGAGTTTTAGGTTCCGAGAAACTGATTAAACTGTTAAAGCACACGTTTCTCCTTGTGTATTCCTCGGTCACGATCCAATATTGAAATGTGCTAGCTTGTGTGTTTAGTTGAATTGAAAAATTTAAGAATAAATGTCAGTTTCCTTTGACAAAAAATCTGCAACAAGTTCAAGAAGCATATAATATTGAGTGTTGATCGTGTTCTGCCATAATTACGTTGATATTTAAGATCAATTGCAATATGTATATGGGTTTTCATACTGTTTTGATGAACAACTGAATCCATAAAACTCATCTATAATTCAATCTCAAGCTATCACATAGGATTACATAATTTTTAGGAATTGAGTTAAATAGAAAATACTTCAATATATATATTTACCGATTTAATCAAAAGTACAAAAAAAGAGTCAGAGTGACTTCTTGTCGTTAATCTGTTTTCTTTTATTCTATCTTTGATTTCATATCATAAAATGTGACGGGTCGTTGTTTAGTTTCGGCCGCAAGATTGAAAATAGTGGCAATATGTTGTGTCGTGCGAGACATATAGCGTAAGTTATGAAACTACTGTTTATATATTTATTCGAGTAATCTTTTGTCTCTTACTAAAGCCAAAAAAAACAAAATTGTGTCACTATCGTAAGTATATTTTGTAGTTCACTTCTTCTTACCCATCGCCGACTAGATCTTTAATCTTCAATTATATTTGGTAACACAAACAAAAATTAAATATATTTCTCATCCAAAAGTAATCATATTTATTTGTTCACTCGGCTTGGGAGATTCAACCTTTTCTTTTGTTTTTACATGTTGACTAATTATAAGCTTGATTGTTTTAGCTCGTAGTTTTGAGTTTGCGTCGATTTATGAACTCCAAATTTATGGACTAAAGAATTTTGTGTTATCGTTCTATATATGTCTTTTCTATTTGTAAATAATGATATTTTAGAAATCAATTTCGGTTATTTTATTTTGTTAATGACAGTTATATGTGCAAGTAATCTTTAATCTAATTGTAAATGGTAAGTTCATTAAAGGTAGATGTACTTACACATTTAAGGATTGAATCTCACCACCTCCATTACGTAGGAACTTAGCTAATGGATCTGCCTCATAATATTAATAAAAGAAAAGACGATTATATATTTTTGTGAAGTGTTTAAGGTTGAGTCGTAAAATGTCTTATTAGAATTTGACAATCGTATAATCCAATATTATAAGATTTTACATTTAGAAATTTGAATTATTAATTGAAACCTTACGATTTAAATGTTGATATATATTACAAAAGAAATTGTAATTACAAACACGAATATTTGTATTAAATACAGTAAGATAGTTCAAATGTGCGAGCTCAATGTTTTCCGCACATGGTCCTAACCAATAACAAACTGTAAGGATTAGTGAACAATAAATATTCCTTTAACTCTATCGACAACAAAGCAATTATAAAATTATTTTCTTTATAATTTGTTTTTTTCTTTCTTTTCTCACTCTTGTCTGTCTATTCAGGATGTGGCCATGGTTCAGTTTGCCTGCAAAACGGAGAAAGCATTAGATTAGCTATGATCACTGAATGCATACATATGATAATAACGAAATTTAAGACTTATTACGGCTCTTACGCTATGATCTCTTCCCAATAAGAGTCGCTTGCTTCATCATCAATAGTGTCACACCATGGCTGATGATGATCTTGTGTGAACGTCGAGTTTGATGATGAATGGTGTGAAGTATGATGATGATGATAATTTACAACCTCTTTGTTCTTAATCATCATTTGATCAGATTGTTTAGATTCTTCAGGAGAAGCCGGAATCAATAAAGGGAGTGAGCTATGATCATCTTGAATATCGATTTTTATCGGTGAAGAATATGAATCCAAAGGATGAGTCAAAAGCTCATCATGATTAGTGTTCTCAAGAATCTGGGAGAAAGTTTGATCAAACTGACCAAAAAGAGTTTGGTTCTTTGAGTAAAAGGATTGGCCAAAGAGATTGTTATAATTAGTATGTATCGTTGATGAAGAAGAAGAAGGGTTGGTATTGTTGCTAAGGAGTTGAACCATATTGTGTAGTAATTGAGCTTTAGCAAGAGATGTTGCATCCAACTGCACATTTTGATTGAAATTGAAGAGACTGTTGAAATTCGCGGCGGCGATAAGCTGAGGAAGAGCGGCTAAAACGTTAAGATGATCGGTTCTTGGCCTATGAGTGACAGGATCAATTCCCATTTGAAGAAGTTTCTTTCTCAAATGTGTGTTCCAATAGTTTTTTATTTCATTGTCTGTTCTTCCCGGAAGATTACCTGCTATTGATGACCATCTTCCAAAACACATAATATACAAAATTAATCCAAACGATAGTATCATATAATGGATTAGTTTAAGACTAGTTAATACCCAATACTTAAGTCATCACAAAGATAATTAGTTTTCAAGATTGGAAAACGGCTGCGGACGTATTCAGCTAGGGAAAATCTAGTGTAGTAGGTATTTCAATATATTAGAAAATCATTTTAATTTGACATATTTCTTGATGATTGAATAGATTTTACGACGGGCCAAAGAAAACCGTCGGGGTTCCATAAAAATTCTATAAAAAGAAACATATAAACCCTGTCAAAGATCTATAAGGAATTTCAACCGGCCACAAAAAACCGTCGAAATTCTGTATAAAAAATCTATGAAAAAGACATTTGTCAAAATCCAGAAGAAATGTCAATAGATTTTTCATTGGTCATGAAGTAGTCAAAACTATATATATATATATATATATATAACATTACCAATTGATTCAATATTGTTTCACAACCATTTATATTTTAAATATTTGACTTGAAGAAGTAATTAATTGACATATGGGTTTTAACTAAACTAATTATGCTAGAAATTAATCTCTATATACTAAGTGTAAAGTAAAGAATTACTTGTTTCCAAGAAGAGAATGGAGGTTGATAATAGTTTGTTCTTCATCTTCAGTGAAATTGCCTCTCTTGATATCAGGTCTCAAGTAGTTAGTCCATCTCAATCTACAACTCTTTCCACATCTTCTTAAACCAGCTTGCTTGGGAAGAGCTCTCCAGCTTCCATGTCCATGTTTCTCAATGTGATCTATCAATTTCTTATCCTCTTCTTGTGTCCATGGCCCTTTCTTCAGCCCATTCTCATCACAACATGGTGATCTCCCCATTTATACTACAACACAAAGAGTTTTTATTTCAAAATATGCATCAAAATAAGAATAAAGCAAACACACTTGAATTGGATTCATTATTAAATATGAACTTATTAGCATGCATACGTTAAACGTATTGTTGAAGATCACTTGAACTCTTGAGGAAGAAAGAGTTTTGGATAAAGGATCAAAATGAATGAAGTAAATTGTGATCTTAGTTTATAATGTGGCTAACTATGTGTTTGCTTTAAATAGGGTTAATATTGTGTTTCGTGTGTCTTGTATCATGTCCGACAGAGAGAAGATCTTAGTTTGGCTTTTGACTTTGATGACAAGAGAAATGACGAAAGTGCCTTTGTGGAAGCTTATCATATTGTTTGCAAGAGAAGGAAGATTACCAAGTTTGTGAAGCAATGTATAGGTACACAAAAGTTGCTCCAACTAATCCATATGTTGACAAAAAGGCAAGCCCTTTTAACTATTTTATGTACAAAAGCAATATTAATTAATTAGGTATCACGCACACTCTCTCTC
>JAKUCM010001986.1:0-43518 GCA_023374145.1 Lepidium sativum
CCTAAACCAAAAGAAAATATTAAGATTTCTTTTGATTTCATTTTTTTTCCCTCTAATTTTTCAAATCTTTTATGTTCTGATCTTCAAATTCAATACATTTAATGATATATGAAATGATCAAAAACTAAACCATAAACCTTTTAGAAAATATTAAATTTTCTTTTGATTACGTTTTTCTTTTTCTAATTTTTTGATTTTTGTTATCTTCAAAATCAATGCATTATAAATACTTAAAATTATCAAGGAAAATATTAAAATTAAAAAATCACAATTAAAAAATCTAATGTTCATCAATAAAAAATGAAAAATATGAAGGCAAGATGAAGTTTTTATAGGAAAATTGATAATATTTTCTAAAGAGTTATAGATAATAACATTCTAATAAAAACTAAATAGTGTTAGTAGCATATACATAATTAAATTTTTTTTATTTTTCCTTAAACTTACAGAATTTGACGAACTGTCATTATCTTTAAATAACTATTAAAAGTTTTCTAACAAAAATGATATAACATATTTGAGTTGGATTGTAAGACCTTGTGTTTATTCTTTAAGGATTTAGATTTCGATTCGATTTTTTTCAATTTTAACTGTTGAACATTTTACAAATTATTTTAAATAGGGACCATAATCTAAATCTTCCTCAAAAGTATTAAAAAATTGTGAATGTATCCAAAAGTTTATCTTATTGTAATTGATTTATAGTTTAGAAATCTAATTTCCCCTCTATATAACTTACAAATTAATTTTCCCTTGATATTATACTGTGGTTCAAATAGATATAACCGATACCAGACTGGTGACATGAATTTAAAGCAAAACAAGACCCATTCACATACACACGACCAACTCAGACTTGAGAAGGTTTACGGCGTCGGCTTCTGGTTCTTCGTCTTCTTCCTCCTTTAATTACCCTAATTCAATTTGGAATTAGTTAGATAATCATCTCTTAATTAATTTAATCGAATATTCAGTTACGTGATATTCATCCGATTTTCAAAATTCGTAGGAGATAGATATAGATATTTAACAAATCCTTCTGAAATTCACATGAAGATTCCATTAATTCATAATTTTCTTGAGAAATTCGAGTACTCATTAAATTAATAGGTGTCACAATTCAGATTTCTTCTATGTTTTCATGTTTTATTCTGGTTGGATTTGGTCAAAGAAAGAATAAGTGTTCATAAAGTATTGGGTTTAGTAGTTTGTTCTGCAATTGTTGAGTCGTGTCTGTTGTGTTGTTATTCCTTAGGATTTAATTACTTAGTACTTAGTTGTATCTTACCTTTGTTTCAAGTTGTTTAAGTCTCCTCTATAAAGAGAGCAAGGTTGAACCGTCGAGAATGGAATCAGTAGGATCGAAGAAGTCGTTCCTATGGAGGCACAACAGAAGCTGATCGACGAACAGAAACTGAAGGATCTTAAGCTCAAGAATTTTCTGTATCAATCCATTAATAGAGATATTCTTGATACAATCCTCAATACCGACACAAGCAAAGCAAATCTGGGATAGTATGAAGCAGAAGTTTGAGGGATCCACTGAAGTGAAGAGTGCACAATTTTAAGCGTTGCAGAGAGAATACGAGACGCTTCAGATGAAAGAAGGAGAGACGGTGAACAATTTCTTTGCAAGGACACTTGCAGTTGCGAAGAAGATGAAGACGTGTGGAGATACACTTCAAGAGAACACCATCTCGGAGAAGATACTAAGGTCGTTGACAATGTGATTCAATTATGTGGTGTGTTCGATTGAAGAATCAAACAAATTGGATAAAATCACTTTGGATGAGCTCCAGAGCAGTCTTCTTGTTCATGAACAAAAAATGAAAGGAGGACCTGTAAAAGAGGAGAAGATTTCCAAAGTGACATCTGAAAGAAGAGGACGAGGGAGAGGAAGTTCTAGACGAAGAGGGCGTGGTAGGGGTAGTAACAAAGCTACTATTGAATGTTTTAGATGTCACAGGCTAGGACATTACCCATCTGAATGTTCTACTTGGGATAGCACTGCACACTATGCCGAATTGAATGAGAAGGAAGAGTTACTTCTGATGGCGTTTGTAGAAGAAAACGGATCACGAAAGGATCGCATTTGGTTTTTGGATTCTGGTTGCTCAAACTATATGACGGGAGATCGAAGCTGGTTTATCAAACGTGCTGAAAAACCTATGCATATTGTACGTCTGGGGAATGATTCGTTTTATTCTACGAACGCCATCAGAAGTAACTCTTCCTTCTCATTCACTTCGGCATAGTGTGCAGTGTTATCCCAAGTAGGACATTCAGATTGGTAGCAACAGAAAAATTGCAGCTCATACACACGAACTTGTGCAGACCTATTCAACCTAATACCGTCAGAGATAAGAGGTACATTTTGTGTTTTATTGACGAGTTCAGCCGCAAAACTTTGATCTATTTTCTGTCTTTGAAGAGTGAAGCATTCTCATTCTTCAAAAGTTTCAAGTTAATGGTCTAAAATGAAGCGAGAATGAAGATAGGATGCTTGAGGAGTGATCGTGGAGGGGAATTTACCTCAAAAGAATTCAATAAATTTTGTGCATCCAATGGAATCAAGAGACAAGTCAACGTCGCTTTCACGCCGCAGCAGAACGAGTAGCTGGACGAAAGAACATAATCGTCATGGACATGGTGAGGTGTTTGCTTATTGAAAAGGGGATGCCTTAATAATTTTGGGGAGAAGCTGCAAGCTGGACCACTCACATCTTGAACAGATGTCTCACCTCAGCCATCAAAGATAAGACTCCTCAAGAATGTTAGACCGGGTTCAAGCCAAACGTTGATCACTTCAAAGTTTTCGGTTGTGTTGGCTATGCGCACGTTCCAAGTCAGAAACGCATAAGGCTCGATGATAAGGGTCAGAAGTGCGCTTTACTCGGTGTAAGTGAGGGTTCCAAGGCTTACAAGATGTTTGATCCTATAACAAAAAGGTTATTGTTAGCAGGGATGTGATTTTTGATGAGGAACAAGGATGGAATTGGGAGATGAGCTGTGAGAAGAAAGCGAGTAATGTATTGGTGATCGAGAAAGAAAAATGTAGCGCAGAGAATGCAGAAATCAATACCACTCCAGAAGTTGCAATAGACCCTGAAGTCAACGATAATAACAAAGATACACCAGAGCCGAATGATACTCCGAGTCTGCAACCTCTAACCAGAAACAGAGTTCCACCAAGATATTTGCAGGATTATATACAAGGAGAAGCAACGATTGATGATGAGGAAGAATTACAATATGTAGCATTGTATGTCTCTCAAGAAGATCCATATACTTACAAGGAGGCAGCTAAAGAAAAAAAGTGGAAAGAAGCAATGGATGTTGAGATTGAGTCAATTGAGAAGAATGATTGATACATGGGAGCTCGTTGATTTGCCGCTAGGAACACAGAAGATTGGAGTTAAATGGAGAAGTTGACAAGTTTAAAGCTCGTCTCATTGCTAAAGGATATTCACAAAAACATGGAGTGGATTATGACAAAGTTTTTTGCACTGGTGGCACGATGGGACACCATCAGAATATTGTTAGCACAAGCAGCCAAGAGAAAGTGGAGCGGGTACCAGCTGGATGTTAAAAGCGCCTTTCTTCACGGGGTGTTGCAGGAAACAATGTTTGTGGAGCAACCAGAGGGATATAAGAAAATCGGTGAAGAACACAAGGTTTACAAGCTCCATAAGGCACTTTACGACCTCAAGCAAGCTTCCCGAGCTTGGTATAGCAAGATCGAAGAGTATTTTACAAAGGAGGGATTCAAAATGTGAACTTGAACACACGTTGTTCATAAAGAATGAGTCGGGCGGAAGAGTGTTGATCATAAGCTTGTACGTTGACGATTTGATTTTCACCAGAAACGATCCAGAGATGTGTGAAGAGTTTAAAGCTTCGATGAAGAGGAAATTTGAAATGACAGATTTGGAAAAATGTGTTACTTTCTCGGTGGAAGTTGATCAAAGTGAGAATGGAATATTTCTATGTCAGAAGAAATATGCAACGAAAGTGTTGTCAAGGTATGGTATGGAAGATTGTAATCCTGTTATTAATCCAATGGTTCCAGGTACAAAATTTTCGAAATACATGGAAGGAGATGATGCAGATCCGTCATTATACAAGCAATTGATCGGCAGTTTGGTGTATTTAACAGCTACAAGGCCCGACATTATGTTTGTTGTGTGCTTTCTGAACAGATTCATGATACAACCAAAAACTACTCATCTTTTGGCTGTCAAGAGAGTGTTGTGATACATTAAGGGAACAATGCAGATGAGTTTCTTGTATACAGGTTCCGGGGAAGGGATGATGAAAGCTTATACAGACAGCGATTTCGCCGGTGACATAGACTGTGGAAGAAGTACTTCTGGATATGTGTTTCTCATGAGCAATGCAGCTGTGGCTTGGAGTTCAAAGAAGCAGCCAATTGTGATGCTCTCTACAACAGAGGCAGAGTACGTTGCTGCATCTTTTTGTGTAACTCAATGCCTCTAGATGAAGAGAATATTCAGCAATCTGAGCCAATCTGAAGAAAGGTGTGTAATGATTCTGTGTGATAACAACTCATCGATCAAGCTTTCAAAGAACCCGGTTCTACATGGAAGAACCAAACATATTGAGGTGAGATTTCATTTTCTGCGTGAATTAGTGAAAGAAGAAGTGAATTGAGTTCAGTGTGGAACTCAAGAGCAAGTAGCGGATATTATGACAAAACCATTGAAGCTGGAGACATTTGTCAAACTGAGGAAGATGCTTGGAGTTCAGGAAGTTCAAAAGGACAAAGATCAAACAACAATGTGTTAGCCGCATTCAGTTTGGGGGAAGGTATGTTGGATTTGGTCAAAGGAAGAATAAGTGTTTCCAAAGTACCGAGGTAAGTAGTTTGTTCTGCAATTGTCGAGTCGTGTCTGTTGTGTTGCTATTTCTTAGGAATTAATTACTTAGTTGCATTGTGTCTTAGTTTCAATTTGTTTAAGTCTCCTCTATAAAGGGAGCAAGGTTGTAACCTTTCTTTATCAATTAAGAAGCTTTGATCAAATATCTTACTTGTGTTCAATCACAATTAATAATTCTATGGTGAAATTCTAGTTTCAGTCCTGAGATTATGTTTCCGACTTCTTAGTATTTGGGATCAGCTCTTTACTCTTTCTTTTTTAAAATTGATTTTGGAATTAGTTTCAATTTTGGTGAATTCGATTTTATTTCCAAAGAAGTGGTGAATTTGGAATTGCTATAATTTCAAGTTTTTTATATAATTATTTGGTTTTTAATATATTCTGATGATTGAACCTATTATTGATACTTAGTCTTCGATTTGGAATCACGATTTGGGGGATTCATTTCTGGCATCGAATGGTGAATACAAATAAAAAAATGCAAATCATGCAGATCATGCAGAACATGCAGAACACTAAAAAAAACTAAAATGGAGATTTTTGAACATGAACATCATATCTAGAAAATTCACAAAGAATTCTCCATTTCTTCTTCCAAATCCCAAAGGTCTTCTCAATGATAGAGTGTAAAGATGAATGATACCGATTAAACAATTCTTGCTTATTTCTAAGGGGAGGACCATTATCGAACTGTGACATGTGATACCTAACAACCGTGTTTCGTGAAGATCTAAATGGCGCTAAAAACCTTGTTTATTTGGATAACCAGAATCAACTAGATAATACTTGTCTTCTGGAGGCAAAGGAAATTCAGAATCATTATTTTGCGCCATTGTGAGAATTGTTGTATCGTGACATGAACTCGGTGCTCCACTCCAAACATAAATGAATAACATGTTCAGATCACATATAGCCATTATGTTAAACGATGTTGTATTGTGACGGTTCCAATACATTTCTTGTATTTCAGGTTTCACTTTAACGCATACGTGAACTCCATCCATGGCCCCAACAAATCCACTAAAATATGGTCAATATTTTCGTTTCATTAACCCACGTTCAGGAATCCGGCTTAGTTCTTCTCTTGTCGGAGTCCTGATATAATCACAAGAAAGTAACTTCGTCGCTTTAAGAACTTCAAATAATTTTCTATTCACCGTCTCATGTGTTCGCCCAAATCGCAAACCAACATCTCTCTGAACCTCGTTGTGTCCACATATGCGTAGAAACATTGCTACACTCTCGTCAATGCTTACATTCAATGTTGATTGTAAACAATATCTTGTTTCCAATTCACCACACAATCTTCGGAAACAGTCAAATGACATTCGTAGCAGCTGAAGACAAGCAGCATTATCTACCTGTAATTGCCGCCATATATTCACCAACCCCAAACCACCATCAGTTGGCACTAGTATCCTTTCAAAATATTGATGGTAGTAACTCTATGATGGTTAAATTATTAACTCTTCAAATGTTCCTTTTCTAAATTCCATAACTCAATTCTCTCCTCATAACTTATATTTTGTACACCTTGTGATCGCAACTAACAAATACGAAATGCCTGAAATATTGTAAACATGAGGTTAAAGATAAATAAAACTGATAAAACTGGAAATTTTTAATGATACATAATGGATATAAAAATATTACATAAACATATTATGGTTGGTAATAACAAAACAAAAGCGCTACTAAACTAATCTTCCGATTCATATTCACTTTGGTGACTTTCGTTTAAATTTGGTCCTCGTTTCTTTCCCTAAAAGTTGGATAATCCTCCAATTCTATGTGTTCTTCGTACTTGTCCCGTTTGAGAATAATTTGTGACACCATATTCTGGTGATCCTCCCCTATGAATGTTGGTAGGAGCGCGAGCTTCCTCTTATTCTAAAAATCTTTGTTGAGCATTTGTTGTAGTTTCTACTTCAACTCCCACTGAAAATCCACGTGGAACATATGTTGGAGTAATCTGTGGTGTAACATTTGATGATGGACCCCATTGTTGAATATTTTGAGGTGTACCACATGGTTGGTTAATTTGTGATGTACCCCATTGTGGACCATTTGATGATGAACCCCATTGTGAACCATTTGATGATGAACCCCATTGTTGAGCATTTAGAGGTGGACCACACTGGTTTTGTGGCGATAAACCTCATTGTCGATTATTTGAAGATGTACCATAACACCATTGTCCACTATAATTTTGACCCACAAATTATTATTGCCAGGAGATGGAATCCGAGAAGGAAAACCACCTAAATTTGGACCCCCGAAATTTTGTACTGAGGCTAACTGCTTCCCTACAAATTCGATGTCTCTTGTATATCCAATTAGAGCTTGTAAAAATTGCAGCTTATCTTCGGTGGTGTTATCACGTCGATCAATAAAATGTTTACGCCAAAATATTTCATCTTTTAATGCTTGAATGCTTGCCCAATAACAATCAGTGTACTTAGGAACCTCCATTGATTCAAATATCTTTAAAGCCACGTCGCATTCATTGTAATCATCTTGATCGAAAAAATTTGGGCGCATCTGTTGTAGACTTTCACGTTGAAACTCTCTGAAACCAGCCATTATATCTGTTAAAGTTGCCTCGAAAGATTATTTTCTACGATTTCCTCGTAAACCACTTATAGCAGAAACTCGTGAGCTACCTGGAACTCTTTGTGAAGGAGTTTCACGTCTTACTCCTCCTCCTTGTTGAGCTCTAAAAAACTCATTTGAAGGGTGTGTTTCATCGTCGATGTTAATGCGATACACCTCGTTATCTTCTTGTATCTTGGGAACTTGAGTTTGTGGGAGATCGCCACCATATGATTTTGTGTACACATGATCTTCCTCATTAGGTAAACCTTCATTCATCATCTCAGCTCTTCATTGGTTCACAGAGTATTGTGATTGTGATTGAACGTCATATAATGTAAAACAACGATGCATCACATCCCAAATCTCTGGCGGTTTTCGTTTGAATGATTTTACAATTTTACATATCTGTTGATAAATTAATAAAAAATTTAGTGATTAAAATTTCTAAATTTTCATAGGTATTTTACAAATTTTGGGTGAGAAATATTTGAAGTACTTACTTTACTTTCTTTCCACCATGATTCAGATGCAGATATCTCATATGTAATAGGATCAACATAGATGCCCGTAGAGTTTTGCAAAAGACTTGAGTACTTCTTGTACTTTCTTTTTAATTGATCAAGTTTTTCTCTGAAGAACTTGTAGTTTATAGTAAGATTGAACTCTTGGTTGAACTTTTCAACTATAAACTTTTTACCAAGTGGAGTAGGATCTTGTAAGCGGTAATTATTCAAGGAAATGGCTTGGTCATATAGTTCAAGAAATATTTCTTCTCGACTAGGAGTCCATTTGAAATTGTCTTCACACTACAAATATCAAAATACGCAAACGTATTTTTCACTAAAACTTTAACTACACTACGAAATTTAAAAATATTTACTGATTCTTTTACCTGTATTGATATTTTTGTATGGCGGTTATTATCTGCTTGTACAAAATAATTTGCGTTTCGTCCGATGTCATATTTACCAATTTTAAAATGCTATAAGTTTTAATCACATATAATATTTAATAATACATGGAACAAATTAATGATATTTTAGTTTTTCTAGTTTAATGGTATATAATTTTTATAATTTAACTAACATCTACTTCATAATAATTGGTATGATTTTTTTATAGTCAATAAAAAAATTAGTATATTTTGAAAAAGTAATTATTAGTCTCATAAAAAGGCAAACTAACTCATTATAGACTATAATTATTCTTAAAATACAAACTAAAGTGATATTTTCTCCATAAATTAATATTAAATAATTTCTTATAACAATATGTATTCAGCTAATAATATATGTGAGAAATTTTTTAGAATAAATTAGCTAATAATTTAATTATTTTAGTGATAGTTTTTATTACAAATCAAATTCAAACATTCTATAAAAATAATAATATCATATTTTATAAATACTATTAAAATATTCTTTTTCATAAAATTAATAACAAAAAAATTAGCAATGTATAAAGATATCACTAACCTTTTTTTTGTTCACTAGTGAAGTATATTTAATGATTTTCATGCATGTTTACAAATTTTTGTAACGAAAATTAAGTTAATGGAAAAGTAATTAAGTTAAGAAAAATAAAGGTTTTAAAAGACTTTACCTTTTGATCGTTGATGTTGACGAATGAATGAGAGAATAATGAAACTCTAGAGTAGAGTGAAGTAGTGGATTGAGGCTCTTAATTAAGACTTTAAATGTAATTAAAAAAAAAAGAAAAAAAAAACAATGATTGGTAGCCCATTACAAAATGGTGCATGACCATTCTTTTGATTTTGAAAAACTAAATACAAATAGGCCTCACTTCCATTTCTTCTGTATTTGTTACATAAAACAATCAAAGCTTTTATTTGAAGAGCAGATCTCATCATATTTTTAAATGAACGATTTTGGTTTATTGTTTAGGTTAAACTTAATTTCTGTTTTCTGTACCATTTGAACAAATTATAGTCGAGAGTGGGAAAATTAATCTGTAATATTTGTGGGAGGAAAATTAGATTTCTAAATTTTTTTACAGATCAATTGTAATAAAACGTACTTTTAATACTGAATCTTTTTCATACTTTAGAAGGAATAAAAAACGTCGATCTTAAATTTTACAAATGACACTTCATATAACCATACACTTATTAACACTTTGTGTTATTTGTAATCTTACGAGGATTTACAATTGAATCCAGTATACAATGAAACCTTTAAATAAATATGAACTAGTGTTGTAATACATATCATGCTTAATCTAACCGGAAAAAACAATCCTTTTAAGTTTTAATCCACATGTAGCAAAGAAAAAGAAAAATAGAGATATGTTAGTAAGCAAAACAACAATGGAAGAAAAAACATTGTTTCTTAGTAAGAAAAATGAATTAAATAAATTATGTAAAAGAATTACAAAGGCTCTCTGTTACATGCAAAGGAAAACAAAAGAAAATACCAGTTCATTCCGGTTTAATGAAAAACCAATCTTAATTTCGTAAAAGTACTTAAACGTCATATCTAAAAAGACTTCAACATGAATGCATTATAAAAGTATTTGTTATTATAAGTTTGATTTTTGTTCTCCTTGCTCTAAACCCCTGTTTAGAATTTTCAAATATAGAATTAATTCGAGAAGATAAAACTATTGACAAGATTAACAGTTAGTTACTTCTAATCAAATTTGACTAATTTTTCATCCAAATTCCTAGTAGTATGTGTAGTCTGGCCTATTTCACACTCTACCTAGAAAACTACTCAAAACGAAAAAGTTTTTTTGTATTTTCTTTTTATATAATCTTTAGGTCATAAAATCATTAAAGTGATTATCTATTCTGTTATATTAGACAATACGTATGATTAGTAGCTTGTAAACTTTAGTTATCAGATTTTTAATGGTAATATTTGTTAAAAGTAAAAATTGACTTAAATTGTATCTGATAATTAATTTGGCAAATTCACAAAGGTTGATATTTTTTCTAAACAGTATTGTAGCAGAGGCTAATGCGCTATTAATGTTCATCTATTATTGACTATTTTTTATATCTGAATTGACGTGGTAAACGATCATTCATATTTTACTTTATTCGAGTCAATTTATATTTAACAATCGTTTAATGTTTAATTAAGTCTCTCATCACTTCACTTTGAATTCAAAATGCTTTTCTGAGTTATGATGTGCTTAATCCTCGACGCCTTTCAGAAGTCCACGACTAATTATTCGAAGGTTAAAAAGATTACTGAAGATCGAAACTTTTAATCGTTTTAGAAGTTTGTTTAGTATATGTTCTCTAATCCTAATTCCATGTAGTTTAAACTACAAATTTAACATTCTAACCCATAATGTTAAAAGATTATTTAAGGATCAGACTTTCATAGATAACGTTCCTCAAAACTGAGTTTAGTTTCTTTTTAATTGAATAAGGTTACAAAAAAATATCTTAATTCTTCTCTTTTATTTTCTTTTCCAGCAAACATAATTTATATTAGATGAAAATGTCAAAAGTAAGGCATAGATTTTACATAGGTACAATTTGTAGAAAGATTATGAATTTTACGAGCTAACCAATCGGCTTTTATATTGAGACATTTTGGGATCTGTTGAAGGGAAAAGGAGGTGAAGAGTCTTCTAAAACTGTCGAACTCCACCAAGTAGTAAGAGAAAACTGGCCAATCTTCGGGACAAGACATCATCTTCAAGATCTCTGAACAGTCTGTTGCGCATATAACTTCTAAAATCCCTAGATTCAAGAGGGATTCTATAGCCCATAGAACTGCCACCAACTCTGTATGTAAAGGGGATAAACAACAAAACACTCCTCTAACTTTCATGCAAGCTCCATTTGTCGCGTCTAGAAAGCAATACCAACCTAGACCTGAAAAGTACTCTGAATTTTTCCAAGACCTATCAATAAAGCATCCATAACTAATAAAACTTTGGTCTCCCATGGTAGGAAATTAAACATTTTGCCACAATTTTAAATTATCTGATTGGTTGCCTATTCATTGATTCGTGAGATTAATCTCACTCTGAATCTAAGCATTTAGTCGTATTGGATTAAACGTTCTCATTCCAGGCTTTCCAGATGTTCCACATAATCCAATGATAAACCTTAAACTCCTCCACATATGAAATCTGCCACAATAAAAAATCCAAATTATAGAAAATTGAGGAGTTAGAAAAATTTCATATGCCAGATGGAATATTAGATA
This sequence comes from Lepidium sativum, assembly GCA_023374145.1. NCBI lineage: Eukaryota > Viridiplantae > Streptophyta > Magnoliopsida > Brassicales > Brassicaceae > Lepidium > Lepidium sativum. Next base: position 11,681 of record JAKUCM010001986.1, read on the forward strand.
AAGCCCAAACTTGAAAAGTTGGTGGACATTCAAAAAGAGTGTGGTTAATAGTTTCCTCCTTTGTGCAGCATTTTATACAAATTTTTTATCACACCTAATACCCCTATTGTGTAAGTTAACTTTAATAGATAGGCAACTAGAAACCATTTGCCAAATGAAGTGCTTAAATTAAGGTGGACATGAAATTTTCCATATATTTGCTTGTAAATCCGTAATAATGGGCCCATACCTCACACTGATATCATCATCAACCGATATCTCAATCTTTTGCCCAACTTTACTATATATCTTCCAGCTTTATTAAAATGTCAACCGAAAATATATGGTTTATCCATATTTGGGAGATCTAATTCCCATAATAAGTGGGACATCCTTGGGGTCCACTGATTTTCTAATAAAAGGGATTCATCATGATTTTGTTGCATGATCTAATAATTGATATATTGTAAGTTCCAGATATATATATGGTCCCCTACGCGTTGCTGGTCTATGGATAATTCCCGGAATCCATGGGTCATGCCATACCAAGGCTGATCGACCATCTCCAATTCGTTTGATAATACCTTTGCTAACCAAAGCTCTAGCTGAAATGATGTTTCACTATCCATACGAAGGAGAGTATAATCTCGAAGGTATCAATATTAAACTCTTCTGTGGATCGAAACCCAAGCCCTCCTTCAGACTTGTTTTTGTATAATTTCTCCCATTTCTTCCAATACATACCTCTGGAATCACTATTATTTCTCCAACAAAAATCTGTTATGGCACGATTATGTGAAATAATAGTAGACTTTGGTAACTTATAACATGACTTTACATAAGTAGGTAATGTTATTAGAACTGATTTGATTAAAACTTGTTTACCTCTTTTAGAAAAAAGTTTTGCAGACCAACTAGATATTTTCGCCTCAAGTTTTCCTTTGATCAAGCTGGAAATTGTAGTCTTACAACCTTCTAAACTTTCCGGAAGGCCTAAATAGTTACTCATACCTTCTAAATTTGTTATCCCTAGAATGTGTTGAATCTCAATTTTATCCTTTGAGTTCACAATATCTCCAAATTGAATGGACAATTTTGTGAAATTAATTTGTTGGCTTGAAGTTGCCTCGTAAATTTTCAAAAATCCTCAAAATTGATTGGGCCTGAGCAACATTAGCTTTGCAAAAAAATAAAGAATCATCTGCAAAAAGAAGGTGAGAAACCGCAAGGCATCCCGTTGCAATTCCCAAACCATCGATCGTCTTACTCTCTTATGCCTTCGTTAGATTATGTATAAGCACCTCCGTGCATAAAATAATTACATAGGGCGATAAAGGATCACCTTTTCTTAATCCCCAATGGGGAACCAAATTACCTCTTAGTTTTCGCTTAATTAAAAAAAAATTAACTTACATATCTAATATACCATATTATACAACGTATTCAGGATTCATGAACCCCATTTTCCTAAAATGTTGTTCAACAAAATTCCACTAGACTCTGTTATAAGACTTACTCATATCCATTGTGATCGCCTTATAAAATCTTGTACAAGATTTATTCGTCCGTAATGCATGACATATTTCCTATGAAATCAATATTATTCGATATAAGCCTCCCTGAAACGAAAACTAATTAAGTTTCCGATACCAAATTCTTAAGATTTTTTCAATCTTTGACAAAATACCTTAGAGATAACTTTGTAACCTACATTAGAGAGGTTTATTGGCTTAAATTCAAAGATTAATGATGGTTGTTGCCTTTATTCTTGCTTATTTCAAGCATTTTTTTTTTGTAAATAACCTTTGTGTTGATGAATAAGTTTAAAATTTCAACAAAATAGATAATTGGTTTAATTAAAGATAATTTCTATTATATGTGGGTCCAACTATAATTATCATATAAAAAAACTCCAAGAAAAATGATGACTAGGGCTACAAAAAAGAGAAATCATGACAAAGCTATGATACGCGATGTTGATGGTGCGTCCTCCGGTTCCACCTGACTCGTCAACGCTGTGTGCGAAAAAGGCGATGGAGACGAATGTAATAAAAAAAAGCTTCAATATTTTACTGTTGATGAGATTAGGGATTCACATGATGGTTAATGTGATAGAGTTATGGTGGACTCATCAGAGAAGGACTTGTCATCAGGGGTTCCACCAGTTATTGTTTATTCGGATTTGGATGTATGTGAAACTGATGGTGAGATTTTAGGGAAGCGTGTGAGTGAAGCTTGGATGATCGACGAAGGGGAAAAGGAGTATGTTTCGACCGACCCTTTTTCATGGGATGGGAAAGTTGCTTGTTCGAGTGTGGGAGGTGGTGCGATGCCCACTCGATGAGTTTCTCGTGCTTTTGTCGAGTCAGGGCTGCGAATGGATTTTCCGCAAGGGAAGACGGGGGAAGTTGTAGTATCAGTAAAAGAGGATTTCATCAAGGCCCTTTATGCCATGTGGGACAAATGCATATATGTAAAAGTGTTGGGATGTAGCATTAACATTACTGCTATGACTAAGAAACTCCACGATATTTGGAAACCATTGGGGGCGATGCACATTTTTAACCTACTGTGAGATACGCTTCTCTTCTCCTCTCTTCAGTTGGGCCGTGTCTGGTGGGCCGATCTCAAGCCGCGGCCCATCCAGCTGGTACAAGTCATTGGCCCAAATATTTGTGGACCTTCCTTTCTTCTTCTGGTTCTGGGCCTTCTCCATTCTCCTCTGGCCCATGACGATTTCTGGTGGTCCAATGCCCTTTTGCACCTCATGACAAAGAAAGAAAAGTGGTCAAAGAGTGATGCAATGTAATAGGTGCATAAGTAGAGACTGAAAGTATATAGCAAAAGAGTTGTAAGAGTTCACATAAGTAGTAACAAGTAATAGAGACTAGAGAGAGAGGGTTGAGAGCTTAAGAAAGTGTTCTTGGGTTTCTTAGGGTTATTTTTCTCTTGGTGAGATCTCTTGGGAAGGTTACTAGAGTGTGTAAGAACTTGATTCAAGGCTATAAACCACCAAGGATTGGTTGTTAATCCTTCGAGATGTACCAAGTCCGGTTTTAGGACTTGGGAACTCGTAAATCCTTGTGTTATTCTTCTTGTTCTTTTCTCATTTCTTAAAGAAAACAAGCTACAAAGAAGAGATCAAACACAACAATTGGTATCAGAGCATAAGAGGTAAACAAAGTTGCAGTCTTTTGAAGTAAAATGTACTACTTTTCTGTATTAAAGCCGAGAACTTTCATAAGAAAGTTTTTCAGCCCTAACAGAAATCAAGCAAAGGTTACTTAAAAGAGTTGTAGTCAGAGTTATCTGCAAGCAGGAAGATTTACCTTTGTGGTCTTGTTAAGTGTGTTGATAGTATATCGTGGAAGATATTATGGAACCAACACAAGGCAGATTTGAAGTGGAAAAGTTTGACGGAGAGGGAGATTTTATGATCTGGAAGTATAGAATCAGAGCTACTCTAGAGATTCTGGGCTTGGATTCGGTGTTAAGTGAAAGACCGAAAGAACAGCTTCTGTTAACCTCAGAAGCAGACAAGAAAAAAGAAGAAGATAAGAGTGGTTCAGATCCTAAATGGCTGGAAAAGGACAGAAGGGTTAGAAATCTCATAGGAATGAGCCTAACAGACATGGTTCTAAGAAAGGTTATTCATGAACCTACAGCTTTTGATATGTGGAATGCTCTTGAAGATGAATATCAAGTCAAGACCCTGCCACATAGATTTCATTTGAAACAAACCTTCTATAGTTTCAAAATGGAAGAGGATAAGACTCTAGACAAAAATCTAGACACGTTTAACAAGCTACTCTCAGATTTGTCAAGTCTGCAAGTTGTTATGAGTGATGAAGATCAAGCGGCTATCTTAATGAATAGTCTTCCCAGTCAATATGAAACTCTGGTTCATACTCTGAAGTATAGCAGTGGAAGAACAACTATAACAGTTAAAGAGATTATAAGCTCTGCATACTCTATAGAGATGGAGCTTAAGAAGAAAGGAAAACAGAAAGTGATTGGTGAAGGACTATTTGTTCAGTCAAGAGGTAGAAGTGAAAAGAGAAATCACGGAAAAGGAAAAACAACTAGCAGAAGCAAGTCTAAACCTAAAAAAGAAAGAGCTTGTTGGATATGCGGCAGTTTGGAGCATTTTAAAGCTAATTGTCCAAAGAGAGGACACACCACATCCGATCAGTTTAATCACACTAAGGCAGAAGCAGCAGTTGCTACATCAACTAGTACAGAACCAGAAATGCTAGGACATCTCAGTGAAAAGAATCTGAAGATACTGGTAAAGAAGGAACTGTTGAAGGGTGTTGATGTAAAAGATTTGGATAATTGTGAACCTTGTATTCTGGGAAAAGCTCACAGACTGTCTTTTAGAACAGGAAAACATACTTCAAGTGAAAGACTTGAATATGTTCACTCGGATCTCTGGGGTTCACCTAATGTAACTCCCAGTTTGTCTAAATGCCAGTACTACATATCTTTTGTGGATGATTATACAAGGAAGGTGTGGATCTATTTCCTAAAGACAAAAGATGAGGCATTCACAAAATTTGTAGAATGGAAGACCTTAGTTGAGAATCAAAGCAAGCAGAAGGTTAAAGCTCTAAGAACTGACAATGGCCTAGAATATTGCAACATATTTTTTGAGGATTACTACAAGGAACATGGAATTCTAAGACACAAGACGTGTCCTTATACTCCTCAGCAGAATGGAGTAGCTGAGAGACTTAACAGAACAGTTTTAGAGAAGGTTAGAAGCTTGTTATGTGAAACTGGGTTGGGAGAATCATTCTGGGCAGAAGCATCATCTACCGTGGTTTACATGATAAATAGATCACCTTCAAAACCTCTAAACTATAATGTTCCTGAGGAATTATGGTCAGGAAGGAAACCTGATTATGATCACATGAGAAGGTTTGGATGTGTGGTATACTACTATGTGAATCAAGGAAAACTTAAACCTAGAGCAAAGAAAGGAATTTTTCTAGGTTATCCTCAAGGGGTGAAAGGGTACAGAATTTGGAGTGGTGAAGAAAAGAAATGCATTATAAGCAGAGATGTTATATTTGCAGAAAATATAATGTATAAGGATTCTGATCGGGCTCAACTTAAAGATGTTGAATTTATTGATTCAAGAAAGAGAGTTAAGCATGTATCTTTTCTGTTACCTGACTCAAATGATTCTACAGAAGAAGAGGTTGTAGAAGTTAATAATGAAGGTGGAGTTATTGAGGAAGAAGAAGAAACTGTGAATGTTGAAGAAGAAAACGAAACAGATCAGTTGCAACATTATCAGTTGGCACGTGACAGAGAAAGAAGAACTCGAATCAGAGCACCTAGCAGGTATGATGATTCAAGTATTTCAGCTTTTGCATTAAACATGGCTCAGTTGATAAATTCTGAAGAACCTAGAACCTATCAAGAAGCTATTAGTTGTTCTAAAAGAGAAAAATGGTCTGAAGCTGCAGTTGAGGAAATGAATTCCTTAAAGAAAAATGCAACATGGATTCTAATTGATAGACCTAAAACAGAAAGGATTATAGGCTGTAAGTGGGTGTTTAAGCTAAAGCCAGGTATTCCAGGAGTTGAAGAACCTAGGTATAAAGCCAGATTAGTTGCTAAAGGCTATTCACAGTTAGAGGGCATAAACTATCACGACGTGTTTTCACCAGTGGTGAAGTACGCCACCATCAGGCTGATGATGTCTATGACCGTGATGTTAGACATGGAACTAGAGCAGTTAGACGTGAAAACAGCTTTCCTAAATGGTGTGTTAGATGAAAGGATTCTAATGGAACAGCCAGAGGGTTTTACTGAGGGTGATAAAGTCTGTTTGCTAAAGAAATCTATCTATGGGTTAAAACAGTCTCCTAGACAATGGAATTTAAGATTTGATAAGTTCATGAAGACACAGGGATACAACAGAAGTGAACACGATCCCTGTGTCTATTTCAAGTCTGTGGAAAATGGAATTTTGGTCTACTTATTGCTTTATGTGGATGATATGTTAGTAGCAGCTAAAAGCATGAAAGAAATTTCAAGATTAAAGAAACTACTAAGCTCAGAGTTTGAAATGAAAGATTTGGGTGCAGCAAAAAGAATTTTAGGTATTGATATCATCAGAGATAGACAAAAAAGGCACTCTAACTCTATCTCAACAGAACTACCTAGAGAAAATTCTACAAACATATGGCATGGAACAAGCAAGACCAGTACAGACACCAATGGGTACTCATTTCAAGCTATCTAGTACAAAACCAGACAAGAAAGATGAAGCAGAAGAGGATATGAAATCAGTACCTTACGCCAGTGCTGTTGGCAGCTTGATGTATGCCATGGTAGGCACTCGTCCTGATTTAGCATATGCAACTGGTCTTGTCAGCAGGTTCATGAGTGCTCCTAGCAGAGAACATTGGAAAGGGGTCAAATGGATTCTAAGGTACATCAAAAATACATTAGATCTGAAGCTTGTGTACAAGAAATCAAATGAGTTCAAAGTTAAAGGCTATAGTGACAGTGATTTCGCAGCAAACTTAGATAGAAGAAGGTCTATTACCGGATATGTTTTCCAGGTTGGAGAGAACACCGTGAGTTGGAGATCCTCTCTTCAGCACACCGTGGCTCTCTCGACCACAGAGGCTGAGTTCATTGTGTTGGTTGAAGCCGGAAAGGAGGCTTTATGGCTGAAAGGGATATCTTCGGAACTAGGGTTTCCTCAGAGTGATGCAGAAATCTTCTGCGACTCCCAAAGTGCTCTCTGCCTGTCGAAGAACTATTCCTATCACGAGAGAACAAAACATATACATGTTAAATACAACTTCATAAAGGAACATGTATCAGACGGAACGATTAAGGTGAAGAAGATAGATTCAAAAGTCAATCCAGCAGATTTACTAACCAAATTTATTCCTATTATGAAGTTTGAAGAGGGTTTACATAACCTGGGAGTGCTTCGGCACTGAATCTGGTTCTCGGAGAAGTAAAAGGAGGACTCCGACGGTTGAGTTCGGAGGGCAAGGGATCATCGACACGGTTGCATGTCGATGATCTGATCAGTTTCGGCGGTTGCATGTCGAAAGGTGAGTAGATCGGAGGTTTATCTGATCGGGAAAATGAAAAGTCGCGAAGAGGAAGAGTCGCGAAAGGAGAGGAAATCGTAGAGAGAAGGAAGAAGAAAGAAGAGAAAATAGAGAGAGAAGGAAACGAGGTGGAGATTGTGAGATACGCTTCTCTTCTCCTCTCTTCAGTTGGGCCGTGTCTGGTGGGCCGATCTCAAGCCGCGGCCCATCCAGCTGGTACAAGTCATTGGCCCAAATATTTGTGGACCTTCCTTTCTTCTTCTGGTTCTGGGCCTTCTCATTCTCCTCTGGCCCATGACGATTTCTGGTGGTCCAATGCCCTTTTGCACCTCATGACAAAGAAAGAAAAGTGGTTAAAGAGTGATGCAATGTAATAGGTGCATAAGTAGAGACTGAAAGTATATAGCAAAAGAGTTGTAAGAGTTCACATAAGTAGTAACAAGTAATAGAGACTAGAGAGAGAGGGTTGAGAGCTTAAGAAAGTGTTCTTGGGTTTCTTAGGGTTATTTTTCTCTTGGTGAGATCTCTTGGGAAGGTTACTAGAGTGTGTAAGAACTTGATTCAAGGCTATAAACCACCAAGGATTGGTTGTTAATCCTTCGAGATGTACCAAGTCCGGTTTTAGGACTTGGGAATTCGTAAATCCTTGTGTTATTCTTCTTGTTCTTTTCTCATTTCTTAAAGAAAACAAGCTACAAAGAAGAGATCAAACACAACACCTACCATGTAACTTTTTTCTAGTACGTTTTGGTGTTCAGAAAAAGTAAAAGGAAGCCCGTGGAGAATTTTTGGGAGCTACCTTCTAATGCAAGCTTGGTCGTCTACTCTTGATCCTAGTTATAGTGAATTGCGTGTGATCCCTATTTGGATTCGTATTGAAAGACTTCCTATGCAACTCTATCATGACTATTCTTTTAGGAATTGCTAGTGGGTTTGATAAACCAATTTGTGGAGATGAAACTACACTAAAATTTGTACGGGGAATAGATTGCCCGAATGTGTGTAGAAGTAGACCTTTTGAAACCTTTGAATGGTTCGATTACAACTAGTGGAACTCGATTTTTTGCTTTTTATGAGGGGTTATCCAATATCTGCCCTTGGTGTGGAATCTTTGGACATGCTTTTCTGTCTTGTCTGTAGGTTCCGAAGAATGTGAGTAATGTTGTTGGTTTGTAGATCCTATGTTAGTTGTCTCTATTTTATCTTACAAATATTTAAACTATTGTAATATAAATAACAAATTTTAAAACAAATCATCAAATTAAAGACAAATTATAAAATTTAAGAAAACTTAAAAATTCAGAACATTTCGAATATAACTTTTAATTATTTTTATTTATAATGTAAGGTTTATGTCAATTATGATGTTTTGTTATTAGGAATTATTATGTAAATTACTAGTAAATTTTAGAATTTTTTAAAGATTATAGTTGAAAATTACTCTCTTCAAATTCTTATTTTTAAATTTTACTAAACTCATTTTAAAATTAATTGTTGGAAATGCTCTAAATGACTCATTGGAACACGCGTCAATGTTTGTGTCTTACTCGATTTAGCACATCTTTCCATACAAAGAAAATAACAAAAGAAAAAGAAAGAAGAAGAAAAAAGAATGAACAGGCATATATGTCAAAGCTTTAGTTTATCACAATTTTTTTCAGTTTATTATAATTTATTGTAGTTTATTTTAATTGGATTGATTCGGCCGCATATCATTTTTTCAGATATACATGTGTGAGCTAATGAAAACATAGCGGATATTTAATTATTGACTAACTGAGATAATAGTCAGCTTTGATTTAAGACGAATAATAATAGTTTGTATATGTAATTTACAATTTTTATTAATAAGTGTAGATTTAAGTAAGGTATACCAGTTCATGTATAAATCAATACTAGCATAAAGTTCTCTAAGATTTCTCGAAAAAGAAAAAGAAGAAATTTTTTTTAGGGTTTTAGTGTTGATGATTTTTCGAAATATGTGGATTATTGTTCGAGTAGGGTTTAACACTAAAGTTAAAATTCAACTCTAAGAGTTTAAGAGGGAAGATAGCTACAAATTTTGTTCTTTACGGCAGTAAGAAGACGGTTTAGCAAGTATAATTCTAAATTGCTCTCAATTGTTTGTGTATTGCTTACGAAAATATGGTCCTTTTACAAAGACATCCCCACTATTTATAAAGTATAGATGCGGTTTACATTCGGATAAAACTGGAAATAATAAAATTATGTTTAGATTTAAATTTATCCAATTTTCGATTTGAATTATGACTTACAAGTTTTAATTATCAATTGTTATTCTGGACTGAAATATGATCTCAAATCCACCTCCAATAATTATGACTGTAGTCGGGTTGTAATTATGTTTGTAATAGGATAATTTCATCAATTCTTTTATATAAGTGATTCATCAAATAATTTTTCTTTCTTTCTCTCCCATTTCTTGAAATTTAATTTTCAAATTTTTTAATAAAATACCTAGTAAGATGTCAAAATTTTAGTTTATCACATTTTTTTTTTAGTTTATTATAATTTATTGTAGTTTATTTTAATTAAATTCTTTTGGTCGCATATATGTCATTTTTCTAGGTATACATGTGTCAGCTAATGGGAACATAACAAATATTTAAATGTGGACTAACTGAGATAACAGTCGATTTAGGACTAAAAATAATAGTTAGTATATAAAATTTGCAATTTTTATTAATGAATGTAAATTTAATTAAGGTACACGAGTTCATGTATAAATCAATACTAGCATAAAGTTCTCTACGATTTCTCGAAAAAGAAAAAGAAGAGATAAAATAGAAACAGGTAACAGCGTCAACAACAAATTCAAATATTTTCATTTCCCCCACTTGACCGTTTCCTAATTCTCCAACCAAATTGAAAATTCCTGAAACCTATTCTGAGACTTGCATAGAAAAATGGAGAAAAGGCTCCGGTCGTCTCTGAAGACATCCGCCGAGGAATTCCTCTCATCCGCCGTCAAATTAACCCTAAAATCCTCCAAAGCCTCGCTGAAAACCATCATCTTCTCCGTGAAACCCTCGTCGGACCTTTCATCTTCTCTCCCACTCGCTATTCACTACTCCATTCTTCATCACACAAACTCCTTCCAAAAACTCGTGGAAGGTAATGATAATAATCCCTCTGTTCCTTCTCCCTCCAATTCGCCTGCATTGAAGCGTCAACGTGGTAACGGGTCTCTACCCGATGCGGATCGGACAGGTGATTTGGATCAGCGTAAGCACCAGATCCTTGCGTCTCTCCAGGTTCTCTCTCATATAGTTCATCTATGCCTCTTGAGTCCGAAAAAAGCGTTTTCTTCTTCCGACTTACTTCCCGCTGCTCAAGCTTTGCATGATAGTCTCATATTGTTCGAGTTGGATCCGGTTCTGTGTCTTGAGATTGCTGGGATTTGTGAGTGTTGGTGGAAGGAAGGTCTTGTGGAAAGAGAATCTTTGATTTCGCAGTCGTTACCATTTCTATTGTCGAGGTCACTGACATTGAAGAAGAAAGTAGATGTACATCGAGTTTATAGGCTAAGGGAGGCATTCACATTGTTTGATTTCGAGGACGAGAGTATTGAAGATCTGAGGATGCTGCTTATGCGGTGCGTTGTTTCACCTTTGTATGTGAAGACAGAAGACGGACAGAAATTTATTTCTTTTGCTTTTGGGCTTAGCCGAGAGTTGATGAAGGCAGGTCTTGCTGTTGTTAAGGCTCAGATTCCTTTTGGGAGAAAATCAGTGCTTGAAGGGTTTGGTGGGATTCTCTTTAGGGCTTGGAAAGAAGTGGAGCAAGATTTGAAGTGTGAGATAGAAGATGGGTTTTTACAAGGGATTATTGATAGTGCTATTCACGCCAGTTCGTGCGCTTTGGCTGCTTCTCTAAGGAAGGTTTTGGGAGGGTTTATCAGTCAACGGACAACTCAAGGAGTTGAGAAACTCCTCTTTGGTCTTGCCGAGCCCATGATATTTCGTTCACTGCAGGTTTCTTTCTTTCTTCACTTTTTTTGGCTTGTTCTCAAAGAATAAACATAGAACTCACTTAACCATCTTTAGGGTTCCATCTGAAACTGTCTAGGGTCTACACAGTCTGAAAACTTCGTATGAAGTGATTTCTTTCTCGCTGCTCTTATTTTCTTTCAGGTTGCAAATTCAAATGTTCGTTTAAATGCTTTACATTTGCTTCTGGATCTTTTTCCCATGGAAGATCCAGATGCAACAAAAGAAGTGAAAGATACTCTGCTTGACAAACAGTTCTACTTGTTGGAAAAATTGATGAATGATGAATGCCCAGATGTGAGGTCTGTTGCTGTGGAAGGTCTCTGTAGAGTATTCTATCTTTTCTGGGAAGTGATCCCATCAGCAATAATTACCAAGATCCTCACAAAAATTTTCGATGATATGTCACATGAATCGTGCAGTGAGGTTAGACTTTCAACAGTTACTGGTATAACTTATCTCCTTGCAAACCCACAATCCCATGGCATTCTTAAAGTGGTTCTACCAAGACTAGGGCATTTGATGCTTGATAATGTTACTTCAGTACGCGTTGCCATGGTCGATCTGCTCCTTTGTTTAAGAGATTTTCGGGCTTTCCAGTTTAACACGGTAGGAAGGCCTTCATTTCCGTTTCAGATTTGCAGGTTCTTTCTTTGTTCTTTTTACTTTGTTGAGTCACTAGTTCTTATTATATGCAGGTAGTGAGCTTGGATGTCTTATTATCTGTGCTTGCCTCTGATCAGGCTCATGTTGCTAAGGGAATCGCTCGACTGTTACTACCATCATACTTTCCATCAAGAAAGAGAGCTCTGGAGGCGTGCCAGCGATGTAGGACACTCATAAACAGAAACCCAATGGCTGGTGCACGGTTTTGTGAGTTTTTAGTATCTTTAGGAGCAACCATTCAGTCTGTACTGCAGCTTGTTGGGTTCTTCTTGAATTCAGTCTTGTCGGGTGATAAGCTAGAAGAAAACCAGATTGAAGGCTTGCTTCTTTCTGTGTACTATCTATGTAAAGATCTGGTTGCTAATTCTGGGTGTATGGCCTCCCTTAAAGAGTTGTTACCTGGAGAAAAATTGAAAAGCTTGCTAGATTTTTCACCCACTGCACAGGCTCAGTCAGCTGTCTTTGATATTCTTGCGATGGTCTCCCCTGATACTGTCTCTGATGTCCTAGAAAATTGCATGAATTTAGCTGCCAGTTGTGGTGGTTTGCTTGGGGATGCAGGACGACAGACCGAGTTGAGATCTGTACACAAGTTACTCCTGTCTGCTAATGCCTTTTGCGACCTCATTGGAACTTTTACCAGTATCTTGCAGAAGACTGCTCACCGTTGTCATATCAATTTTGGCTATAAAGTGGACAGTAAGAATGTGCATCCCATGACAAAGAAAAAATCAAAGTCCTCTGGAATATCTTCAGCAAGGTGGAAACATGTTAGCGGGAAAAAAGCAATCAGTTTCGAGGAAGATTATTTGGTTGCTGTAGGAATAGCATGGCAAATAAAGGATTTACTCACTCTTGAAGATGCTTGTAAAGCTTTACTCGAGTCTGATATTGAGGAGCTATATCGTGCCTTAAAAGTTGTCTCCCAGACTAGCATTTTGCAAGCGTCTTGTTTTAAATACATGGACGTCTGCCCTGTATTGGCATATACTTCTCTTGCATTGCACTTGACTCTTCAGACTCAGAATGCTCAGAAGAATGATATGAGACTTACTGAGGCATGAACTTTTTTGCTTCCCTTTTGACTCCTTGATCTTAGCATAATCAGATTACTAACTATTAAGATTTTTGAGCAGGATTTTCTAGACCAAACAATGGATCACATCCTAGGCTGTACAGATGAACTATTTCAGGCAGTCGACAGTGGAACAACAGGCGCAACATCGCTAGAGGCTAATCTTACCAAGAAACCCAGTACGCGTAACGGCAACAAACGAAAAGAAGGATTTTCAAATGCTGGTGACAACGGTGAGCTCATTATACATCATGTTACTCAACATAATGAAAACACATATGTAGCTCTGCTTATGGAAAGTAACAGTTCCGAATGAAGAATACAAGTTTTCTGACATTGTTTCATGTTTCATGCAGCATCAAAGGAAGGAGGTGCGCTGAGCAATGTCAAGATGTTAACAGCGATTCTCAAATTTGTTGTTGAATCTACAGAGATGGGTTTAGCTTCCCACTTCCAAGCAAGGATGACGAAGTTCACATCTGCATATTTAAAGTATACCATCTCAATTTTCTACCAACACTCAACCGGTAAATTACAATTTGAGGATGCAGATATGAAGGACATGATTCTGTGTACAAAAAGCTCCATCAGTTATGCCGGAAAGTTCATAAACCTATCGATGAAACATGCAACTGAAGCTTCACCTCCTTTGTTTGAAGCTTTTGACCTTTCAAATGACGTGCTTGATCTATTCACCACAGTTGAGAAATGTCTAAGCTCGGCTTATGCATCAAGACTGGTCCCAGCTTTGAACCCTTGGATACCAGATTTGGTTCTTGCACTAGGACCTTGTTTCATCAACAACTTGGAAGAAGACGAAGAAAATTCATACACCAGATCATTCAGCCACACCAAACTCTGTTTTCCATCATGGCTTCTTACATGTTCGAAGATCGAACTACAAGAAATCAATAAAGAAGAAGAAACCTCGGATTTCTCAGCGTTCAAAAGACTGAGAAACATCATAGTCTCATTTGTGAAAGGTAACACCAAAGTAATAGATGGAATCGGTTACGCTCTTCTAATATATGCAGCAGTGTGTATAGAGAAGAAAGATTTCAGTACGGCCCTCGGGTTGTTGCATTTTGTATGTGTGAAATTGGTGAATAGAGAAGATAAGGAGTGGAGAGAGCTTGACACAATGTTGGTCTCACTTCCTAGAATCTATCCGATAATAGAGCGAGAGATTGGTGAAGAAAGTGACCAAGACGAAGTGAAGAAGCTTGAAGCTGCAAGGGAATTGCTTCAGCCTATTTGGATTTATCATGTCTATGAAACCAGAAGGTTTCGTATGATGGATGAAGAGAATTAGTTAGGAATGTAAAAATGTTTGTTTCGGAGTTTTGATGTGCTTTTTTAAAGCTCTAAGGTCTACCGAGTTATGGCTAAAGATATGTAAATACGAGTAGGAAGTCTTTAATCCTAATATATAAAAGATAAGCTTAGAGATGTTAAGTCTATTACTCTGTTTTTATCGTTATATGCCCTGTATTCTTTCGTATTATCTTCTGATTTTATTGATAAAAGTAGGTTGAATAACAATTATAAACTATAAAGATAAGCCGGTAGAAAACTGATATATCTCTGGAATCAAAGGCTAAAAGTAAGAAATATTGAAAACAGTCCCCAAAATCGAAACTAAGCTAAGAACCAAAGACCAAATACTCAAAAATTACAAAAATACAACCCGAAGATCAAAGACATCGCCTAATATCAAGAATCAGAAACAGATGAGAAACAACATGTAACAAATACATGTACCTCACAAATAAAAAAATAGTTACAACACCTACAATTATGAATCCAAAAGTGTGAACTGCGCGAAGCCACGGAAAAAATCCTATTTGAAGGCAAGACCGAAGACAAACTAAATGACAACAAAACACACGAGAGCATGAGACAGATCTTCCAGAATTGACAAAGTCGAATCACAATCGACCAATTTTACGTCTAAATAGGACTCAGAGAAGGACTAGACCTCGATCATGCCTATGAAATACTGACAAGAAGCGAAACAAACCTCTAACGGAAGGAGCCGGACCCCAAATAGCATAATACCCTATCGAAATAAAGAGTAACTAATTGATCAATCTAGATTACAATTAACAAGCACCAAAACCCAGATTTAGCTTAGGGACATTCTTACCATGAAAATCGAAACTCAAACATCTTTACCATAAAAATCAATATGGATCTACACATCTTATACACCAACAAAAGCTAACAACAAACACAAAGAAAAGACCAAAAGGGAATTGGTGACGTTGATGGAGCTATGGATACCTCCTATCACCACTAGGGTAATAACATTGTGTCATTTCTCTTATTGTACCTATAATATATCTATAATCTGGTTATAAATTAATATTGTTATATAGAGAAAGTGATTCGGTTATTTATAGAAGTTTGATTTTGGTTAACATTGTTAACTCTAAAACTCGGTTTGACTAAACCAGTAACCATATTCACATTTATTAACTAGAATCAACATGTAAATTAGTGTCGATTTCCAGAGGGTCAATTTAGTTTAGTATAGACTATTTATTTGAGAGAGTATCAGTTTAAGAGAATCATAATTTTTTTCCATGGATTATTTGAAATATATGTAAAACAAAGAATGATAAGTTTTCTTTTTAAACATTGATAGAGGTTCAAGAGACCTACATCAGCAGCTAGAGGCATAATTAGTTGAATGGTTTCAAGCTAGAGGAGGAATCAGAAGGGATTCCTACGCGCTGTTCTGGTTGGAGGTTGCTAAACCTTTGATCTATAATATAAGTTTTACAGGTTATCAATGTTATGTAGATGGTTCATGGAAAATATTAGATCTCCATTCGCGTTTAGGATGAATAAGTCTTTTGTCGTAATATATAGAAGTCGATGTTGTGTCTGATTTTCTTCCATATAATAGAAGTGGAAGCAGTGGTAGATTGTGCGGATCTTACAAATGGTGGTGAACCCAAAGATGGATAAATTTCTACTATACCTTTTGCAATATTGAATAGCTTTTCAAATGTTTTTCTCTTCATTTGATCTTTAGATGTTCGAATTACATCTATGTGTAAACATTGTACCATATGGGTGGCTAGCTTGTGATCAACCTTGGTAAACATTGTACCATATGAGTCGCTTACTTATCTTAATGGAATTTAATTTGACAAAAAAATATAAACCACCATCCAGATAGTGAACACCAACAAATAGGTATTTGGAAACCACTTTTCAAACAAAATAGTTGTTGTTTAATGTATGATCATAACATTTATGTGTATACTATATATATGTACATATCTTATATAATACTGTTTCCATTTCGATAAAATGATGTTTGAAAATATTATTTCGTCATAAAAATATGTTTGCATATTTCTATTCAAGATTTGATATACTTGATGAGTAGATGAATTATACTTAATATGCATATTTAGGTAATATTCTTATATTATGAAATGGGGAAAGTGCGAGAATCGGCTTTCATTTATTGAGGTTGGAGACGCACGAAACGTGGCTGTCTCTCGATTACTTATGATTATTGATTGCAGTTTCAGTTATACTAGATTTATACCCGCGCTATGCTGCGAGAATATTTTATTAATAATTTTTGGTTAATGGTGAGTAGAAAATATTTTTACCATTGGAAAAGAGTAGGTAAAAGTAACATTGATCTTGTTACTACTACAATACTCCATTGAACCAATTTCTTATTAGAGACCTTACTTCCGAACTATACGCTTTTTGTTTACTTCAAAAGAGAACAATAAGTGTGCCGATTTACATCTAGTGGTTCATAATAAAAACATGTTGTCCGAGTTTACAACACAGTTTGATCATATTTGATCATATCTTCCATGTCTTTGCTTCATTAGCTTCTTCCCTATAAACAACAACAAAAAATTGGTCATATTTTCAACAGTATCATAACAAAGTATGTTTATTAGTTCAAATAAATACTCAACAAATTTCTTTAGGCATGTATTCAAGTTACGATTTCAAAATTTCTGTAAGCATCTTAGCAGCTTTCTTAATATGCCAATTTTTACCTCTTAGATATCTCAAAACCGCAACATAATAGTTTCTCTAGCAATGGTCCTAATCAACAACTTCCTCAGTTCCTCCATCTAAAAGTCAATTAACAACAAAAATGGAAGTCTTTCACAGATCTAATTAGTAATTCAATCTCTAAAACACACAATGATTGGAGATTACCTTTACTTGATATACTCCAATAAGAAGAGATAAAATATAAATATAATACTTTGTGATAAAACAAATATGATATAAGAGGTAGGTGAGCAAAAATTATTGATATTTTCTTTCTCAGCTTTAATATTATCCTGCAACTTCAGTTTATACTTTTTCTATCTCTTTTAACTCTAGCAACACTACCTACCTCCAAGAACCAAGAATCCATAAGCACATTATCACACAAGGTAAAAACTTTAAGTGATTCGTAGAGGAAAAAACACCTATAAGAACAAATAAATTCAGGCATTCTCTTTGTCAACTCCTTTAACATCACTTACATTGCATATCGGATTAAGCAAGTTTTAACTTGTTTTCCATCAAGTAGATATGAGTTTCCATAAACTTCAAATAGAGGACAAGTTTTTTTTTAAGTAAGAGAATGCAAAATGATTCGAAACTAATACCAATATCCACCAACACTATATAACAATATATTTTGTGCTTAATCTAAATTTGTACCATTGATCATCAAAGAAGTCAAAACTTGCTCCCCCTGCAGTCTCTTCACATATATGAAGGCACATGCACTTTGTAGAAACCTAGGGAACAATAGAGATCAGTAAACTTCACGGAAAAGAAATATGGTTTGATTTAATTAGATAAAAAGAGATTTTAAGATAAGTAATTTGGTCGGAGAAGTGTTTATAGGATTAGGAACTTCCGTAAGAAGGATAGAACCGTCATCTTCTTGTTCCAAATGTCATCTTCTTGTTTTCAAACATGTGAGAGTGAACATGATGTTTCCTTGTTTCAGATGTCGTCGAACCGTGTACACCTTCTTGACCCTTTTACAGCACACGATCTATAGAACCAAAAGATAAGCTCTGATTAATTTTCCATCAAAGAGGATTTTCTTTCGTCATACTTTGATGAGAATGCTAGGTGTTCTCCTTCATTCTTTATCCTTCTAAATATATTAAAATAAGGTTTCACTTTTAGAAGAGAAGAGGGAGAATAAGAATATGATGTGGAAACTAATATGAATGATGAATATGCATTTGTATTTGACATTTGTTCCTTCAAAACCACAATCAAATCGAAAAGAGAGAAGTTAAATGAGTAAAAAATAGAAACTTTTCAACTTTGATACACTTAAGGTTGGGGCTTAGATCGACAATTTTCATGGTGACACTGTCACCAGTCTCCATTTTGTGAGAGAACTGAACTTTAGCATAGGAGAAACAGAAGAGTCACTACCTTTTATCTTAAAAAAAAAAGAAAACAGAAGAGTCACGATTGTTGAAAGCAAAAGGTTTGAGATTGAAGAAGTGGAAGCATGTGATGAGTTGGATTGATCAAGCAATTTGATTGGTCTTTTTTAGATGAGATGTCATGTTGAGTTGTCGACACCAGAAGAGACAACCCTGCTTTTATATATATAACTCTCTATGTTTCATATTAGTTGTCATTGCGGTTTAAATTTTTTGTTTTATTTTAGTTGTTATTTTCATTTTT
The DNA here is from genome assembly GCA_023374145.1 of Lepidium sativum. Taxonomy (NCBI): domain Eukaryota; kingdom Viridiplantae; phylum Streptophyta; class Magnoliopsida; order Brassicales; family Brassicaceae; genus Lepidium; species Lepidium sativum. The sequence continues at coordinate 30,196 of JAKUCM010001986.1, forward strand.
AATGCATTTTTAATATAAAATAATTTTATTTGCTCCTAATTAAATAAATAAAATATTAAATGATTTGAATTTCTAATAGTCAGTCAAGGGCAAATGACTCTTAGCCTAGTGGCCGACGGTAAATCCACTTGAGGGAGCTCATTTGCACAACCATGGATCGAGTCCCCCCGCATACATTATGTCGGAATTTGGTCATTGGGTCGGCCAGTTGTGGTCCAATTAATCTGTAGTTGAAAAAAAAAAGTTAGTCAATGACATAATAGAACATTTAACTCTTTTCTTAATATAAAACATTGTACAATGACAATTAATATGAAACAGATGGAATACATTTTTGATATAACATTGGACGGTCTCAGCCTTAAGAGCACACACTTTATAGTTACTTGGGGCAAGGACCAATCATGTGAATCTATTTAACATTTTGGGAACTGTTAAGAAAATTATCGTAAAAATTATCGTGAAAAATGTGCCAATAAAATGTGGGAGCTAAATGTTTTATGTTTATTTTATTTTTATCAATAATTAGGTCGATATATCCAAAACCGTGCTTCTCATATGTAAAAAAAAAAAAGCATTTGCATTAAGCCACTTCAAAATTATCAAATTTGAAAACCACAATTTTTACTTTTTTGACAAAGAAAAGACCACATTTTTCGTACAAAAGTAATTTTGTTTTTACTTTTCTACAACAATAAGCAACTATATGCAATTTTAAATGGTTGAGAAATTATGTTATAGTGAAATTTTATCAAAAACTTTCTATAATATTTTTTTCTATTATTTTAAATCTTATTTTATCAAGATTATAGAACATTTCTATTCATAAAACAAAATTATGTAAAAAAACTATAAAATATGAAAGTAGTAAAATATTACATATTTTATAATTTGTCTAAGACCACCATAAACTAAGCAAGGCACTACATACATTTCAGTTTAGAACTCAAATTCTCCTAAGAGTGTAGAATGTCGTTTAGCAAATGTTATTATATTTGTGAAGAAATTCAGAGATTGGAAAAAGTATTTTGGTGTATTTTATGAATTGTTTACGGAGTTTGTAAAATTAGGACGTTGAATTTTTTAAGAAATCAAAGTAGATAATGAATGGACAACAAATGAAGAGCACATAATGAATGGAGAAATAGAGTTTATATTTATCGACATATTAACTAAATCAAAATTTAATTTAGGATCAGAAAATTTATTAATCTATTACGCAATTTTTTTTCAATTTGGTGATGATAAACTTGATTGTTAGAGTTAGGGCATTTGTGACAAAAAAGAAAAAGGAGTTAGGGAATCAAGCTCCATGTTATGCTCTACAAATCTAGTCCTTAGCTAAGGATTGTGGTATTAGAAAGTGAAATTTAAACTATGAATCGAGGTATATCAATTTAATTTTTGACAACAAAAAAATTTGTATACCAAATCGATTTGTCCATCAATTTATTTGGGATATATCATTACAAGACTAGGTGATTCGATCTATAGATGAAAAGAAACATGAAAAGTTTCTGAATCTCTAAGATCCATTCCAAATCAGTATGAAGTTCTTTAAGAATTGTATAATCTCATATGATATTGTTTACAATTTCAGAAAGATTAAGTTATGAATTAGTCTATTGAGTCGTTAACAAAAAAAATACATTCTTGTATAATGAAACTTTTTATCAATGATTAAATTGATCTAGGAAATTATCCCTGGACTACTTATCTAAAATCGATAACAAGATGACTAACTAATCACCAATAACGAACTAATGATAAATATATAATCTTGAGCTTCAAAGAGTTAGAGAGGCTTTTGACAAGTGATGATACCAAACTTAATGACAGCTTTCTTGTAACCTTCAATCATCAATGGCATTGTCAAAGCTCATTTAATACTCTTCATACCACTTCGAAGCAGAGACACAAGTCCCTTCCAAGTAAACGCTCTTTTTATTACGGCCGGCCAAAAAGGAGCTACGTTCTCCGACCAATCTGCACACTTAATGTCCTACAAACACATAAATCAGACACTAGTTAAGTAGGTGTTTTGGAGAGATAGGGATTGAAGCAAATGGACATAATCATGGGTAGAGCACCAAGCTGGGAGATAGAAAGTTTTGCAGATTTTGTCCAAAAAGTTTTGCTCCCATGGCTGCAAAGCTTCTTCTTCTTTGGATAGATTTCTATGACACCATGTCACTATTATTATCCTAGCTCCTGGAGCTGCCACACGGAAAAACTCATTCACGAACTTGGCCTTATCAGGCATATGCTCACCACTCTCCATCGACCACACTAGATCGAATTTTCCATCTTCAAATGGTTGCTGCAATGCATCTGCTACTTGGAATGATACCTACATCTCCAATGTCCATCACTTAGATAAACACAGAACAAGTTATATATCGAGATTGGACTAGCAATCCCACCCGACTGTAATCGATCAAAATGTTTTAACTGTAGTTTCCGTGTGGAAGAAAGCGAATATGGACTTAACTACTTGACCAAAGATACTTCTCTCCAAACATCATGACCCAACATTTGACCCATATAAAATTCAACACACATACAGAGACACAGACACACAAAGTCATGACTACTTCCATTTTACAGATTTGATCTAAAAGTTACCTTATTAGAGAGTGATTGAGCAGCAGCGAGATCATTAGCTCTCTTTGCTTGAACAGGACTGAGAGTCATGCCAATGCATTCGGCTCCAAATTTAGAAGCAATATACCTTGAGCTACCTCCAATCCCACATCCAACATCTACTACTACTTTCTTTATCTTCTTCTCCTCTTCTTCATCTATTTCAATAGATAAAAAATTTATTAAATTTTTTTTGAACCAACCAAATACATATAAGCAAATTAATTAAACAGTATGTTTGGGGAAATGCAGATTTTCCAAAAATCTAAGAATCTTTCTACTGTTTAGAAAAATAAACTATTAATTTTCTCAGTTAAATATCGTAATTTTTTTTTGTAAATTAGATACACAAAACACGATTCATAATATGAACCCAACTGATTTTTAGAATTTATTATTCACATGAAGTAGAATAATGATATCAAACTCCAATTGTCTTGAAAAATGGGTATCTTAGTAATATTTTAATCAAAAAATATTTGTACCCAATTAAAATGTGACACATGGAAAATGAGTCTTAAATTTTGTAGAGAGTTTCTTAAACAAGAAACTCTTATACTCTTCTTTCCTTATTTTTTATTTTTTTTAATATTATTATAATGTTAAGAAACCCATTAAATACTCTCAATAATAGTAGTGTAAGTCATGGAAAATATAACACGGAACAAAATAATAATAAAGCTGGACAATTTTCGTAGAATCTTTTAGTTTTCATTTAAATATTGTTCTATAATTATTAAAATAATAAAATATTACTGTAGACTTTTTTTTATCAAAAAACTATTACTGTAGACTAAACGTAATATTTTTTTTTTTGTCAACGACAGATTATATTGGGCCACAACTGGCCGGTCAAATAGTCAAATTCCTACCTAATGTAGGCATGAGGACTCGATCCCGGATTATGCAAATGCGGTGTCTTAAGTGGACTTACCACCTGCCACTAGAGTAGATGCCATTTGCTTCGAACTAATTAGTTTAGGATATTGTTTTTTTTTTTTTTGAAAAAGTTTTAGTTTAGGATATTGTTAAGAAAATTATATAGAGGATTGGACAAAGATGATAAAATTCTTTTGTTTTTGGATAAAAAAAGTCTTAACTAAGTGTGTCTAAACAACAACAAAAACAGAGTAAGAGATTGAGTAAACGAACCAGTAATACCGGCGAAACGGAGAGCTTCTTCAATCATTCGGATCTGAGCTTCACGGAAAGTTAAACGGAGGAATCAGGTTCATAAAAGCCATGGTGCATATGATCTCCCCAAATCTCTTCCCACAAACCAGAAGTCTCAGATTTTGGGAAAGGTCCAATCCTGTAGAGATTTTTTTTGTTTCTCTATAAAGAATAGGACAAAAGATATACAGCAAGATCTAATTTTGGTTTCGAACTTAGTAGAAAATGAGCAAACAAGCATTAAGAACATACTCGTAAGGAAAAAGAGCTAAATAAGTAACCAAAAATTTATTTCTTTTTTCTTTCTCCTAGAAAAATAAATCACATTAATTTAGTTTCGTAGCTTTGGAGAAACAAGTGAAGTAAAGAAAAAGAGCTTAATGACTTAATTATGACAATTATCATATGCTTGTAGACATTTATAGGCGATTCTCATCAATAAGGTTATCCCGTGAAAATTTATAAATTTTAGAATCTCAGATGTCGAATTCAGAGTGACTAACGGAATCATCTTACCCATCAGATTCATCACTATAAAAACTTTGTTTAGTTATATTTTATGAGCTTATAAAATTTATGTCAGAATTTGTGACATATTTCTCATCTGGCCCCGGCTAGTGTCGTAAGTTTAACTTTCAACTTTTTATTTCTAGAATAGTATATGAAAAAACATTTATGTTTTCCGGTACCTTTTGATTAGAGGGATACCAAGAAGTCCACATCCATGTATGTTTTTAAAAGCTTATGGTTTCATAATCAATTAATTAAAAATGAAGTGGTACATATAAGGTCACATAATCAGATAGTAAGTGCAAAAATTACAAATAAAATACGATTAAACCATGTTTAATGCTAGTATCTTAAATCGGTATCTTAATAATAAAAAAATCAAAATTAATAAAACAAGAGGTGAGAGAAGGATTTGAGTATCTTAAATAAGATACTTAACAATACTCTAACAAGAGTATCTTATCCACTTGTCAATTTAATATTGGTATATTTTTGTATTATAGTAAAATAATAATATCTCATTGTTAAGATAGTCAATATAAGATATTTAGCACTGTAGATGCTCTTAAAAGATACAACTTACACAACAAACAAACAAACGAATACAGTTAAAAAAAAAAGAAACAAAAAAACAAACAAACGAATAGGTTATTATACCATACATCAACTCTTAATATTGGTATTAGTGTTGTAAATGATTTTAACGAACTCAATGAAATTAAAAATCCAAAGCCCTCCACACAGACTAATGATCCTTGGCTCTACAAAGCCAAAACTATATTATATAATCCATTTAACGAAATCGTAACAACATTACCTCTTTGTTTCTGTCTCTATTTAGCCTCATCAGCTTCTTTTTTGTTCTCTCTTTTGTACTCTTCCATTTCATTGAGCCAAAGATCTGCAAAGTCGCAATCTTTCCAAGCATCAAACCAAGGTCCTCCTCGAGTATAATGAACTGCCTTAGGCTGTGTAGAGGGATCATTGTCGACGACTCGGTTATGTCCTTCAAGGAAGTTCCACACAAAGGGAATAGACCCAATGTCTTCATCCTCAAGCCACTGGAACCTATGGAGGAATGCACCAGTCTGAGTGTTGACAATTTCAGGGCTCAAGGTCTTGTTTTTAGGATGTCCACAATTGTAAAGCACCATTGAAGACCAGTTCTTCCTCGGGTAAACGGTTTGAACAGCACCATCCATTTTAGTGGTTTCTTTGGGAGTGTAATCATGTTGAACACACATGATTGCGTACTTGTCATCAATCAAATCAGTGAGTTCCTTGATGTCAGCAAGGTAGAGGAAATCACAGTCGACGAACATAGCCCAACCTTTGTAATCTGATAAGTGAGGAGTTAAGAAACGAGAGAAAGAGAACTCAGTGCTCTCTAACTGACCTCTTTCTCTCCAGTACAGACCTTTCTTTCTAAGATCAGATTGAATAATTGGTGTGATCTCAACTGGGATTGAAGATCTCTTGGTGACTGAATGATGACAGACTTTGTAAGCAAGATCCTCGCGTGGATCGTAACCAACAAAGATCCTGAAAGGTTTGGTCTCAGAAGAACCATTTGTATCACCGTTGCTCATTGTCATTGTTGTTGTAGAAATTTCAAACACACTCACAGATCTGCAATTAAATAAGAATTGATAAGCATGGAAATTTCGAAAATCACAAAATCTTAATGATCCAGGAACTGAGAAAGCGGAGATCTCCATCTCATTATACTAATCGATATCACAAAACATAGAATCGTGATTGGCAAAAACATGAAAATGCGAATCACCATGAAATCAGAAATTGAGAATCGTCAGATGAATGAAGCAGCATGGATTCAAAGTAAAACAGAGAAACAAAGTTTCCAGGAAAAGAGAAGGTAGAGAGATCTCAATGTCATTATGTTAAACTCGGAAGAAAATCAGAAAAGCATGAAAACAGAGAAATCTGGTTGGAGGAATCGAGAGAGAACCTGGAGAGAGGGATGTTGAGGAAGAGAAGAATCCAGCGAGAGGAGAAGGAGATTTGAGGACTAAAATGTGGAAAAAGAGGAGAGAAATAGATATGGAGCGAGAAAGAAGGAGGAGTGTGATGGTTTTCTCTAAATTAGCAAATAACTAAAAATAATAAAGTATGATTATATAGTCCTTAAGGGTCGAGTTGACCCGCGTGTTGACTCAGCTCGGTGTGAGTTTGATGCGTTGCTTTTTGTTCATTACCATGTGCTTCGCCCGAGCCTCCACGCTGTGTGCTTACGCCCTCTGTTTTTTCTTTTGCTTTATACTAGGAGATTGACCGGGGTATGCCCGATCTTTTGTTTAGAAATATTTATGTGTATTTTATTTGTTGGGTAACTTGTCAAATTTTGTGATTTGTGTTGTATTTCTGGAATGGAACGTATGTGAATCAGAAATGAATAATTTTATTATTATTTGTAATGGTAAAATTATAGATAGGTTGCCCTACATATTGGAAAATTTTTATTTGCATTAAACAAACTTATTATGTAATCATGGTGGTTTATGCGGTTGCAAGCTAGATTATTAACGACATCTCGTCCTTTGAATGTTTGAAGGCAAATAGTACAATTTTTCAGTTATGAGTTATAGTTATGAAGCAGACTTCAATCATGATTCTGGTCTGATTTTATTTATTATTTAAAGATCAAAAGTACATGTGTGAAATTATTTGAAAATCATACTTATAATATTATATGAAGAATAATTTAAGAATATATCTTTTATGAAGTAATATTTATTTATAAAATTATGTCATTGAAATATCCAAATTGCATAAGATGTTATTATTTTCGAATAATTAGATCGATAAGGTACAATAACCTCAAATCCTTTTATAGTTTGTCCAAATTAAGAGAAAGGGAACAAATTCTAGATATCAGAATTATTAGTTAGATTAACTAAACATAAAAAATAACATGTATATAAGATATTCAACCTAATTATTTTGGATAGTATAAAAAATAAATATAAAAAATAACTATGGACATTCAAAAGTGGTGAATATGTATAGTTTCAATAGAAGATTAAACAACTTCATCACTGTAAATCAACCGACGTGTAATATGGACATTCAAAGGTCTTTCGAATTCGAATAACGAAGATTAAGTTACATATTATATAGTCTTTGGTCCATAAATATATTTAAAATGTAAAACAAAACATTTATTTTCAAAGATTTGTTTTAACAAAATCGAAATGGATTTAGTTAACAAAAAGATATGAAGAATTGGACGAAGAAGAAGGTTCAGTTTCAGGTAATTAGAGGGTTTTGATTTATGAATGACAAAATCTAGATATATAATAAACGGTTTAATATTAGTATTTTTTTCAAAATATATAATAACTAAATTATGGTATATAAGCTAATTGATTATATAATATATTATAAAAATTGTTTATTCTAAAGAAATTTTATTTTAAAGAAACTTATTTAAGTTTTTTCTTTGACTTAGTTCATATTCAATTTAGGTTTTTCAAATATGTAAAAAAAAGATAGATGTAGTTCATCTTACCTTACAATAAATTCTTTTGTTTCATGCAATCTCTTTATCAACACATTATCTACACATTTGATTAATGAAGCCATTTGCAGGTTTGTGTCATGATAGATCCAATAAACTTAGGATGACTTTATTAATGTATGCGTATTCAACAAAACACAACATTTGGATAGTAATGAATATTGAGTGGAAGTAATTTTATAGAAAAGTGATCTCATATTAGTGCAACGTTAAACCAAAAAAGGGGAAATAAGATGGAACTTGTGAATAGTATGGAGGGACAGGAAGTTGACAAAACTTGTAACATTGAGAATGGTTTTAAATTAAATCAAAGAAACAACTTGTAATGTGAGGTGAATAAGCTGGTTTAGTTGTCTAGACGGGGGTGCTTCTCGTTCTTCACGTCTTCATCGGATATTTTGTTTGGATGTGTGTTCTGAGTCTTGGAAAGAATTGCACAGTCAGCAAATATGAGGTTGTTTATTATTTCAGATGCCTCGTCGTTCAAGCCAACGTCGTTCGGAATAATACGGAAGACAGTGAAAGTTTGACGTGAAGCTTGGAAGTTGTATATTGACACTTTGATCTGTAATTTGCAAGTTTGGCCAATAATGTGTTTAAACTTTCAGGAGTTTTAGTTTTTAGTGCTTCATTGTTATCATCTCCCTGGATAAAAAGGTAACAAAATTTGGTTACCACTTGTATGGAAGGTGTAGGTGTGTTTTTGAGGTGCAAGGTCATTGAATATACCTTAATGAATGCGTTTATAATTTCAGAAGCTTTCCGTCCTGCAAACTTTGTCCTTCCACGATCAAAAATCACAAATGTTGTTGTGTCTTTGTTGTGGTCATGGACCCTTACTTCAAAGTGGTACCTACACATCCATTTGGATACAATTATTTGTTGTTTAGTTTGTGTTTGTGTTGGACATGTCCTTTTCAAATGAAAGCATAGTGTGCAAACCTGATGAGGCCGACATTGTTGTATTTTAGACACGTGTTGCAGTAGAATGAGGAGCCGGATTTTCCCAACTTTGTGTTACATCTACTACACGAGATGTAGTACCAACCATATTGTTCGTCGATGGCATCTATTGTAGCGAGACAGATAAAGCTTGCCGCCTTGTTTGTTTGCCATTGGAAAGTAATTAATAATCTCGACGACTGTGTTACGGAGTTTAGAACTTGTAGAGTTATCAGTTTTGAAAAAGGACTTACCTATGAAGTTTTACTTTATAGATATTGTTGTACTTTTTTGATTGTCACAGTTTCTAGTTTTGTGATGGAGAATGATGCGCTTGAAATAGTCGGAGGTTTTTTGTCACTTTGAGATAAGCTGAAATGTGTTTTTGTTGTTATGTTAGTGTCGATTTGGCTATCATTGGGAAATGATGGTAATCATGCAATAGCATCAGAGAATATACTTTTTGAAAAAACCTTTGGTGTAATCAACGTCATTGCCAAAAAGAGAGGAGGGTAGCTGATGTCGAGCTTAGGGTTACAATATATGTGTGGAAACAATCTATCACTTGATCTTGTGTCATGTACTTGAGGTGTCATTCTTTAATGGATGTCAAGTGGAGGTTGTCACCTGAAATTACGCGGAGCTCACCTATGACATCTAAAAGAGATAAAAGTAAGTTCGTGTGACGTGATGTTTATGTGCTAAGTATTGTAAATGGGTAAGTATTGGGTTACCAAAGAGGTCAATGTTGGTAGTGATCAATTGCAGAAAGCTCTTGGAAATTCTTTAGCATAAACTTGTCTTCTTCAATTATGTGATCTTCGAGTGGTGTCGGGAGGAATGTTGTTTTGTGAGTGAAACAGATAGGAGTGTTTATAGTCGGAGACGCGGTAGTACTTCTTGCTGGATTGACCATGAAGTTTTTCAATTTCTATATTGTGGCCGCCATCAATTCTTCTTGAAACCGAATTGCCCGGTTTGCCAAAATAAAACCTTGAACTGCATTTGATACGAAAAAATCAGGTGTTGTATATTAGAAGAAATAAATTTCAATATACATTGGAGTCAAAAGGAGGAATTCAATGTCTTTAATATTCTTCTTCTACGTATTAAAAAGTTTAGAAAAATTATAAGAAACAAAAAAAAATTAAAACAAAATGGGCTTGAAAAAGGAAAAACACATCAAAAAGAGACCAAAACATACAAAATCGAAGGCCTAAAATTCTGCAATTGTAGATTCGTGATAGCTGTGAGAATTAGTCATATATTCATATTCTTTTGTTTCTTTTAAATTATCTAAGTTTGTGATTTTGATTCATAAATCATACTATCGTTTTCTATTTTCAATACCATTTTAATAGATTTTTTTCTTTGCTTGTATTCATATACCAAATAATATATCTATTGTAGCTTAGTTGTTTAACAGTATAAAGATAATATAATAATTTTAATATAAAAAATATTCTGAAGCATTAGCAAAAAAAAAATAGAATTACATGTCAATTGTAAAAGTGTTTTTAAGAAATTTTTAACAAAAAACTCCATGATTTATAGAAAGTAAATGATGTTACCTTTCTCAACTGATGACAGATTAAAGAACTTATAATCTAGTCATTTCTTTTTCTGGGACTAATATAAATTGGTCACAAAAAACATGTAGTTGTAAATTTAGTCCTGTGAATTACGATTTTTTACTTTTTTTTGGTTACTCTCTATTGTTGCTTCGTTTGGATCACTGCTAAAACCCATAGTAAAGTAATAATTAAACGAACAATTATGGAAGCTATAGATGTTAAAATCAATCAAACCAATTTTCAAAACCTGCTTAGCAGTATAATCTCGAAATGAAGAAAGGAAGACAATGAATTTAAGGGTAACAAAAAGAAAAAGAGGTATTCAGATTGTTGTACCTAATAAACCAAGGGTCGAGAATATTTGACATTGATGATCTTGTGGGAAAACGCTAGGGGCTGTTTACATGAACCATATTAGTTTTAGAAAAATGAGAATATAAAAAATCACTAAAGATTAAATGAATTAGACAAATGCCTTGCAGTAGAGAAGATTAGAAAATTGGAGGAGAACTTTTGTGATTAATTTCAGTAACATTTATCACTTTTAAATATATCGTGGATCAATACCCATTTAGTTTCCATCGATTTTAATAAAACTAACGCCTAAACGTAGAGTGTAAGGATTTAAAAGGTGAGTCACTAAGTGAGTTCTTTAAGAATTGTTTTAGAAAATTTATGCTGATATGGCATCATTAGATAAGATTAAAAATCTGATGTAGATGGCTTAAAAGGTCTCAAAAGCTTCATTTTATTAGTATATATATACCAATATCTACATATTAAACCTCTATAAATTAATAACATTGAAATTTTAAAAAATATTAATTTCAAGAAATATTAATTTATCTATAAATTAATATTATTAATTTATAGAAAAAATCTGTAAAATATACAAATATTCGGAACTGTAGAATACAAAGATTTTATTTATGGCACATATTATTAAATTTCTGTGTTTAAACTTTCATTTATTTTGATGTTTACATATTTTATACAAAAATATGTTGATATTCCATTTTTTTTCAACATATATTTCATAATTTATACGTATATGTTGATATTTCATTTTTCTTTTGACTTCTATTTTTGTATCTATGAGTTTCTTATATATATCAATGCTGCTTTGATATGTTTTTCATTCTTATATTTTTTTTAACACACATCCTAACAATGACTTCTCATCTTAAAAGTGTTACGAAGTCACCATGACAGATCAAATACGAAAAGAGTTATGTGAGTACAAAATAGACCATATCACAAACACTCAAAAAGATTTGAAATTGTTGGTTGAAGAAAAATTTCATTTAAAAGCTAGTCAAGGTACAATCTCAAACACACTCAAACGATCAGTTGAATATCTTTCTACAACTGTTGGAAATTAAAAGAGTATCAAACGGCACAAACCAACAAAATATCCAGAAATTAAAAAAGTTCTTTTTGAGTAGTTTCTCCAGTACCAAGACCGAGTAAATATGACAAGAGAACTAAGTTTAGAAAAAGGCAAAAGAGACAATGAAACTAATCTACTCTCAAAATGATGTGGAACACCAAATTTCTCAAGGTCGGCTTGAAAAATTCAAGTTACGACATGATATCAAATCATTTAGTCGTTTTGGAGAAAACGGTTCAGTCGATGTGCAAGACATGGAGAAGAAACTAGATACTATAAAAGAAAAAATAGATAAGTTCTCTATGAAGGATATTTTTAATATGGATGAACCTGATTTGTTTTACAGATTACAAGATGATCATTCTCTTGCTACAGAACAACTTGAAAGAGAGAAAGCAAGACAAAGAAAGACTAACAATTGTTATTTATTGCAATGAAGATGAGTCTGAAAAAATTCATTTATGGATCATTAGAAAATTTGAAAAGCCATGTTGTTTCAAGAATGTGAACATGAATAACTTGAATTGTCACTATCATGCTAACAAAAGAGTTTGGATGACATATATAACTTTTGCTAGTAGTAGATAATTGTCTAGCACATGCGCGTGTATAGCTGACCTAGTTGCATACCTCGAATTACAGGATATGCTATTTTAGAGCTTAATTTGCATAATATTTAGAATTTTAATGAAAAAGCAATTATAAAAGTCACTTTCACAAGCCAAAATACAATATCATACAAAATCAAATATGTTAAATAGCTGACCTAGTTCTCGACGAGAAATAGTGACCTAGTTCTAGGACTTATATGTAAAAAGCAGTAAAAAAAGTAAAAGATACATAAACAGAGAAACCTCTGCAATATATGATTTATTTGTAGCCATCTTATCGTTCTTAGGGTGATCACAAATACATGAACTTACACTAATGGACTAAGTACTACTTTGTTTATTTCATTTAATGCTTAAAAGTAATACATTTCCAGGTGACAACTGTATTAGACAACAAAATTTAATAAATAGTAACTTTAATTATTCATTATTATTGTTTATGAGAAAACATGAGGTAAACTTTTTGTCCGAATATTAGGGTATATACGTCTAATGAGAGAATATGTTTCGGGTTTGGCTCTTTCGGGTAAAAAAAATTTAGATCTATTTGAGAACTGTTACAATTTGGTTTAGTTTCGGGTCGGATCTACTCGGATCTAGATCGGTTCAGTTTAAATTATTAAGAACCGACAAATATTTGTATACCCCATATACCCTAAAAATTACTTGCGGATCCGAACTTAGAACCGGACTCAAAAACCTGAAAAATATCCATATATCCAAAATATATCCGTTATATCCGAAAAAATTACTTAAAATATTTTTAAACTAACCTAAGAATATTTTAAAGCCTGAAAAATACTCGAGGATCCAGAACCGAATTTAAACCCAAATAACTATATACCTGAAAATATCTATATATCCAAAAAATATTTCGGGTACTCAAGAACCAATCGAGTACTCGTTCGATTTTGGGTAGAAATCGGACCCGACCTACTATCC
>JAKUCM010001987.1:0-54020 GCA_023374145.1 Lepidium sativum
GTATCATGATCAACCTCCTAACATGGCCTTTGGTGTTTGTTTGTGTGCTTGAATCAGGTGAAAAAGAAGAGTGGTTGCCTGAAGGATTTGAAGAGAGGACAACAGGGAAAGGATTGATAATACGAGGATGGGCTCCACAAGTGTTGATACTTGACACAAAGCAGTTGGTGGATTTGTGACACACTGTGATGGAATTCATCTTTGGAGGGCATTGCAGCAGGTCTACCAATGGTGACATGGCCAATGGGAGCAGAACAATTCTACAACGAGAAGTTATTGACAAAAGTGTTGAGAATAGGAGTCAATGTGGGAGCTACAGAGTTAGTAAAAAAAGGAAAGTTGATTAGCAGAAATCAAGTGGAGGAGGCAGTGAGGGAAGTTATAGTTGGGGAAGAAGCAGAAGAAAGGAGGCTACGAGCTAAGAAGCTAGGTGAGATGGCTAAAGCTGCTGTGGAAGAAGGAGGGTCTTCTTATAACGATGTGAACAAGTTTATGGAAGAGTTGAGTGCTCGAAAGTAGAGAAGACAAAACATGTTTAATGTTTGTGATCAGATTGGTTGTTTCTGTTTGGAGTTCATGTTTTTGTAAGTTGGTCAAAAGAAAGGAATGTAGTGTGTTCTTTAAAATAAAAAATTAATAAATTAGTCTTTGATGTTCTGTTTACTAATTAATTTAAATATATACTTTTTTAGATAAATGGATTGACAAATTCCAAACAATAGTCAAACTCTTAATAATATCCATACATATTTTTTTTTAGAATTAACCTTAGATGAAAAAAATAGCAAAAATGACATTTTTTAGTTAATTTTATATCAATTAGCTAGTTTATTAGTCAAATTTTATATAATATATATAACATGACTCAATTGATAGTTGTTTTTAATAGATTTACTACATAATACTAAATTAAAAGTTGATCTTAAATAATAGGTCTGAAAATTTGGTTATTTTGGTTCAAATCGGGTCGGTTAATATATATTTCAGGTATTTAGCAAATTTTCATGTTAAACTGTAAGTAACCAAAATTTGAAAAAATGCGGATTGGTTCAGGTATCAGGTAGTTCAAGTAGTAAAAGTTGTTGCCGAACTAACCCGACTAAGAAAAAAAAATCGAAAATTGGATTTTTTTGCAGAAAAAGACATGTAACGGATACCCGATCGGTTTAGTCTTTATATTTTAGGTTTACTCTTTTACAATTCGGATACCACGATCGACTAGTGTAACCGAATCGATCCGATTAACTAATCGAATTCTATTTCACATGTGTTGTGAAGTACTCTATTATTAATTTAATACCTGAGCTGATTTGTTAAATTTTAGTTTGGTTCGGACAAATCAGATCTGTTGATATTTCCAGGGCTAGTAAGTGATACTTAATTTATTTGACAAAAATACTCTTTCTGGAATGTGTTTATATATATGCTAAATTCATTTATATGCTATAAGATATCAATATAATTGCAACTTTCCGGAATGATAGTGTCTAACAGGCCCAGATACATGATGTCCTCAAATGTGGTTGGGCCTGAAAAAGCCCATTAGTCCAAATACCATTAGGGTTTCTGCAGCAGTTATAAAATCGGAATGTTTGCATCTCGCTCGGGTTCCTTTTCGCATTTGTCTTTCAACTTTTCCTCTATTCTCTCACCAGATTATCTTCGATATCGCACGCGCCGCCGCAGGCTTCGCCGCCGGCAACTGCTTTTACCCATTTTCTTCTCCCCTCTCCTCCATTGAAAAAAGAAAAAAGACAAAACAATCACTCATCTTCTTGTTTTTTGTTTATCCTCTTCGATTTCCTCTGTTGATTTTGTTCGTTTCGTATCTAGGGTTTTCACTATGATTACAGTGAAGGAATAACGAGAGGGGAGGGAAAGTAAAAGAAAAACCTCAAAAAAAGAAGAAAAAACCCTCAAAAAAAGAAAAAAATGGCTCAGGTTCAAGGTCAAACTGCAAATGGGTCTGTCCCTCCGGCTATGCCTGCTGGTTCAGGAGCAGCAGCGGCCGCTCAGTTCGGTACAACATCGCTCTATGTTGGAGATCTGGATCCGAATGTGAACGGATTCGCAGCTTTTTGATGCATTTAGCCAAATGGGTCAAGTTGTATCTGTTCGAGTCTGTAGGGATTTGGCTACTCGGAGATCGCTCGGATATGGATATGTCACTTCAGCAGTGCCCAAGATGGTTTGGTTAGTCTTTTGATTACGGTTTTGCAATTGAGAAATTTACAACTTTAATCTGTGACTTTTATAAGTAAAAGGAGCAGTTTTTGGATTAATTATTAGTATGAGCAGAGTTAGGGTAACACAGTCGGAACAAAAGTTGGGTATATTTGGAATGCGTCGCTTATATTAGTTTTCAGATGTCTTGACAACAAACAGATATTTCGAAGATTGTTAAGTGGTCCTTTAGTTAAAAAAGTATCTTTGATGCGACTTCGTGTTTGGTATTTCTTTCTCAGCTGCAAGAGCGATCCAGGAGCTAAATTACATACCTCTTAATGGAAAACCTGTCAGGGTTATGTATTCTCATCGTGATCCCAGCGTTCGTCGAAGTGGTGCAGGAAATATTTTTATCAAGGTATTCTTCTGCGTCAGTTCTTTCAATATTTAACAAATTGCTTATAATATCTTTCAATCCGACAAAAGTATTATAAGTTTAGGAAAGGACCTGTTATAATGTGGCAATATGGTGTATCCTTGTTTTATTGGGTACTGAAATCATGTTTTGTATTTGGAACGATGACAATGTTCCTCCTTTTGAAATGGAAGTTTTGCCTTGTTTCTGATTTTCACTCTCATACTAAACTTGGTAATGTATGGCAGAATTTGGACAAGTCCATTGACCACAAAGCTTTGCATGATACATTTTCGGCATTTGGGAACATTATCTCATGCAAGGTAGCTGTGGATTCTTCAGGGCAATCAAAAGGGTATGGGTTTGTTCAGTATGAAACTGAAGAATCTGCCCAGAAAGCTACAGATCAATTGAACGGCATGTTGCTAAATGACAAGCAAGTGTATGTCGGACCCTTCCTCAGGAGGCAAGAAAGAGACTCTACTGGTAACCAAACGAAATTCACCAATGTGTATGTGAAGAATCTTGCTGAATCCACTACTGATGATGATTTGAAGAACACTTTTGGTGAGTTTGGAAAGATCACAAGTGCTGTGGTGATGAAAGATGGAGAAGGTAAGCCAAAGGGATTTGGGTTTGTTAACTTTGAAAATGCTGATGATGCTGCTAAGGCTGTGGAGTCTCTCAATGGAAAAACATTTGATGAGAAGGAGTGGTTTGTTGGTAGAGCCCAGAAAAAGTCCGAAAGGGAAACCGAACTAAAGGTTCGGTATGAGCAGAGTTTAAGAGAAGCTGCAGACAAGTTTCAAAGTTCCAACTTGTATGTTAAGAATTTGGATGACAGCATTTCTGACGAGAAATTCAAGGAGCTCTTTACACCTTATGGGACTGTTACATCCTGCAAGGTTCAATATATTCTTCTCTGCTAATCTGAATTGTACTAGATTCTGTTGATTGCATCTATAAAGTCCTTTTACTGAAACATATCAGGTGATGCGTGATCCTAATGGCATAAGCAGAGGTTCGGGTTTTGTAGCATTCTCAACACCTGAAGAAGCAACTAAAGCTGTAAGTCAGTTGTCATATCCTGCTGAGTTAATACAAGACGAACATGGATAACTCTTTAATGTTTACTCATACAGATGTCAGAGATGAGTGGTAAAATGATCGAAAACAAACCTCTCTATGTCTCTGTTGCTCAGAGAAAGGAGGAAAGAAGGGCCAGACTGCAGGTTTGTTCTTTTGACATTGTGGAAAAGAGAGAGATAGCTATCTGGTTGTTTTGTTTTGTTATGTGTTAATTTTGAACACTTGGATCTGTTAATATTGAGTGTAGAACTGTTCCATCACTGATAAAGAGATGCATCTAGCCAATCTAAGTCTTAGTATTCTTGGTTTTAAAGGAGAATAAGTGTGTATATATGTATATATATATCTATCTTGAACTGGTTATGGTCATATCTTGCTAACTTTCTTTCGATTAGAAATTTCCTGTACTTGTAAGGGTAATCCATATGTCTAAATTTATTATTTATCGTTTTCAGTTCTGTGTATGACAGTAAATGGAGTAATAAGAATGCCCATTTATGCGCTCTTCATTATTTTCATTCTCTAATCTAAGATTTTGATGATGTCTATTGGAATTTATCATAGTCTGGTGTACTTTATGGTCACGAATATATCATGTAATAATGGGTACCTATACTATGTCAACAGGCTCAGTTCTCCCAAATGAGACCAGGTCCAATGCCACCAGCTGTTGGGCCTCGTATGCCAATGTATCCCCCAGGTGGTCCTGGTATTGGACAACAAATGTTTTATGGTCAGGCACCTCCTATGATCCCTTCACAGGTCTTCCTGCTTTTTCCTTGCACTTTAATTGCTCGTCACTCTTGTTGAGAAACATTTTGGAATGTGATTTACTTGTGTGTTTTTCATCTTCTACCTAGCTTAAAATTCTAGCTTTCATCTTAGATAAACCCTCTATAACATGATGTTTAAGCTCTACGATTCAAGACAAATGTACATTTTGTTTCATAACGAAGAATATTGGTTTCATAATCCTGTTCTCAAAAGTGTTGGGTTGTGATTGCATGACAGGGAGGGTTTGGCTACCAGCAGCAGCTGGTTCCTGGAATGAGACCTGGCGGGGCTCCAATGCACAACTTCTTCATGCCAATGGTTCAGCAGGGCCAGCAACGTCCTGGAGGTAGACGCTCTGGAGGCATCCAGCAATCTCAGCAACAGCAGCAGCAGCAGCAAGTTCCCATGATGCATCAGCAGCACCAGGTTTTTTCCTTTCTCAATTTTAGTAAAATAGCTCCTTTTTTTTGGTTTTATCTTGTTAGGAGGTTTTTATGATAATATTTCTGTGTGATAATCAGATGCATCCACGGGGACGAATGTTCCGATTCCCGCAAGGCCGTGGTAGCGGCGGTCCCCCTGATGTGCCTGGAGTGCTTCCATATGAGATGGGTAGTAACATGCCATTGCGTGACCCTGTTCTTTCTCAGCATGTTCCTATTGGAGCTTTGGCTACATCTCTTGCTAATGCTTCTCCAGAACAGCAGAGGACGGTGAGAGCGCTTTTTTCTCTTTCAGATTGATCTTTTCACTTTGATCTTTTGGGGCTTGTTACATAAAATCTTAACTGTGATGTGTAGATGCTGGGTGAGAATCTGTATCCGCTGGTTGAGATGCTAGAGGCAGAGTCTGCAGCCAAAGTTACTGGGATGCTTTTGGAGATGGATCAGACTGAAGTACTTCATCTCTTGGAGTCACCTGAAGCTCTCAAGGCTAAAGTAGCCGAGGCTATGGATGTTCTTAGAAGTGTCGCCGCTGGTGGTGCAGCTGAGCAGCTTGCCTCCTTGAACCTCAACGACAACCTTGTCTCTTAAGTGACTTTCTGTTCGATTGAAAAATACCTTGCTTGAGTGTGTCTTTGTGACCTCTTGGTGTTTCTTGTTTCTTTCTCTTTCTGTAGGATTCTTTGACATGGTTTGTGCTTTGCTCCCTGCAACCTTAAACTTAATACGTTTTGTTTGGAAACTTCAATCAATATTTGCTCAATTTCAGGACAATTGTGCTCCAAAGGAGTAAACTATATGTTCGTATGAATCAATTATTTACACTTTACCGGTGAGGCTTCTAAAGTCCAACAATATATTTGTAAGATAAGTAACAATCATGCTAAATTTTCACACTAAACTGTCGATCTGCCTAATTCCAAAAGACTTTTTTCAACACATATAAGCCACTACCTTGAATAATCATCGATGTGTGACATTTAGTTAGTCCAAAAAGAATAGAGAACGACAATATGCAATTGAGTTTCTCACAAAAAAATTTCTTTGACCAAGAAAGTTTCCAATTGGGTCTTAGTTAGGTTAGGTCTCTAGTTAGTTTCTCGATTAATTGTTCTTTTCTGCTGATTGTTTAGTATCTTCTACAGTTTAATCATGTGATGTGTTTCTTTGGGATCCATATATGGTAGGCTTCATGATATTAGCTTGACCATTAATTTAATTTATTAAATTAACAAATTTGTATATATAGTATATATATATTTTTTTATGCAACAGTAAATTTTTAGTTGAAAAGTCTAATTATTTATGATTTTATGTGACGATGAGTAGTTAATAGTTGTAGTTGTAAGAAGAAAGGTAGCTAGAGACCCTAAAAGCCAGCGATATACCACTAAGACAAGTGACGTCCTGCAAAATCTTACACTAAACAATTTGGCAGAGATGATTCATTACTCTTAGCACCAAACTTTTCTTTTTTTAGTTTTCACAAAAATAAATTAATAAAAATCCTATCTTTCTATATGTTTCATATCAAAAACTATAAACAAATGTCGAGGATTTATGGAAAACAATTCGTCACATGAAATCTGTACGTCTCTGAATCCTCTCTTCCTTCCTCATCCATTGCTTATGTGCTTCTAATTACCCTTTTTTCTTCTCTGCTCTTTTCCAATTTCGTTTCTTTTCTTCTCTTATGTCTACGTTTCCGAGGAAAATTTTGCATTTTCCAGGAAAGATTATATAATCGGAAAGAGACTGAAACCCAAGAATCGTGCAGAGAAGAGGTACCAAAACTGGAGGTTTCCAACAAAGAAGCGTTTTAATTTTATGTTAAAAGAAAAAACTTTCGAGACCCATTTGATTCTTTAGGGATTTTGCAGGTACCCTTTCTTTCAATCTTATGAAATTCCCCTTTTTTGTTGGCTCTTAAATCGGTGTTCATTGTTTAGATCGTTGTGATTTGATGTATTACAATAACTGTGTGGATCGGGATTGACCCACTTTAGGTTTTCATCTCAATATTGGAGATTTCTAATTTGGACTTCATTTCTTGGAAAGTAATTCGATTTGGTTGGTTTTGAATCAGAAATGCACTACTCAAGCTTCTCTTTTGGAACTGTTAAAGTTTGTGTCTACTTTAGCTGTTTGGTATCATGAACTTAGACATATCTGTACAATGGATTGTTTTTAATTCCAAACTTTTGAACAAGACTAAATGAGCCGGAAATGTAACTTATTCTCGTTGTTGTGTAATATGAGCATAGCTTAAGTAATATGTACTCTCATCTTTGGTAGAATTAGTGTGGAATCATGCGTTTTTTTGTCTGTGTCAAGAGAATCTGTTAATGAAGTTTACAGTTTTAGAAGTGCTAGTTGCTTCTATGTTGTTTTGTCAACTAGTTTGATAAGAAGTAGTCGAATTGTCCTTAGTTGCTCTATTGCTAATATCACGTTTTCAGTGATGTGCATATAAGTGATTTTGATATATATTCATTTGTGAAAGTTTTTTATCTCGCCCTTTCATGGTTACCAACCAAAAACATAATGCAGAAGCGATCGGAGCCTGAGCAAAACTGAAGCTTAGATAGCAGGCTGGTCTGTGATGATTGTAATGGTAAAGGCTGCGCACTTAATTTATTTCTTTAACCTCTTTTATTCAAGTTCTCATTGATGGATTTCTGATGCATTTTTATTACTTGTCTGCTTCTACTCTAGGTCTCCTTATCGTCCTTGTAAGTTTTGATCAATCTACTGGAAAGTTCTTGTGTTCTAGTCAGAGGTATGAATCCAAGGCAAGGGCCACGGAGTACTGGTGGCTCATCAACTGAAATGAATCAGGCAGATGGTGAATCAATTTATAGCACAGAGACATCTTTGAATAACATGCCGAATCCAGTAGATTTTGAATTTCCAAATAATTCAGGACGACCAGCTTATGCAAGTTCGAGTTCTCATGCTGCTCAAAATCATAATTGGTGGAGGTTTGGGGAATCCAGCTCCATATCAGGGGCTTCTGATCAGGTCAACTCCATTGGAATAGAGACGAATCACCAGCTGCCCCAAGATGGTGCTCATCACTTCGTTGGGTATGGACCTGAAGGAAGGCAATTAGGTTTCAATGGTATGATGGTACATGGGGGGGTTCATGGTGGCAGCCACATAAGAAATGGACCTTCTTTCTTACGCGGTTCAAGCTCTAATCCTATGCCACAACATGTAAGTATGAGCATGGACATGGACAGTGATGGTTATGGCGCAGACTCTTCCGGGGTTGTTATACGTCATAATAACTATGGAAGTTCATTAGGAAGCTCAGTTCAGGCCGTTGGGGAAAGTAGCAATGGTCCAGCTTCGTTGGGTGGTTGGGGTTCGTCCTGCAAAAGAAAGGCTCTTGAAGGAGCCCCTAGTCATTCTGTCGAAACACCTAATCGCGTTTTTCAGACTGAGAATGGTGCTTCTCATGCAAATCTTGCTCAATATGGTACTTCAAGTGGTTTAAGTTTGGCTACACCATCGCATAGTTCTCCAAATGTTACTAATCATTTTGGCCGGACAGAACAAGTGTTTGGATCTGGTGGTGGAAGAGCAGTTGCAGCCAGTGCTTTTCATTCTACGAGAAACACTGATACCTTATCTAGACCTGGCAGACGTTTATATCTCAGGCAGCCTCAGGAGTCTGTAGCATTCAGCATATCACATGCTGGAAGTTCAGTGCGTCCCACTGGTTCTTTGCAACAGAATTTACCACCAAACTCTCCTTTTATAGATCATCCAGATGTGAGATCGACATCAATTACTAGTGGTTCAAGCACTGTTGAGAATCAGACGAATATAGTACACCTTCCTGCTTTGACCAGGAATATACACCAATTTGCTTGGGAGACTTCTTTCGGTTCGAGAGCCAGCACATCTTCGGGTATTGGAATGCCTGCAGAGCGGTTAGGATCACAGTGGGAAACACCGAGGAGCAACCCGGAGCAGCCAATGTTTGCACCTGCAACTGACATGAGAAATCCGGTTCATGATCAATCTATGTGGAATTTCACACGTGGAAATGCTGGTCCATCTATAGATGCTCCCTTTGTTCCTCGTGCAGGGTCCAGTTCAGCTATTCATGCGCAGCAGCCAAGTTCAACATGGATTCCTCCTCAGAGTCCCCCTCTACATAATCCATCAAGAACATCAGAACTTTCTCCTTGGTCTTTGTTTCCTAATATTGAATCTCAATCTGCTAGTCATGGTGCGTCACTTCCATTGCTACCCACCGGTCCTTCTGTTTCCTCAATTGAGGTGGCAATGCCATCTGCTTCTAACAGCCGGAGCTATCGCACACGACAAAGAAGATCAGGGTTGTTATTAGAAAGACAGAATGAACTTCTACACTTGCGTCAATTAGGAAGGAGCTTAGCTGCTGACGGTAATGGAAGAAATCAAATCATCTCCGAGGTATGGGTTCCATAAAATACTGGCTCATGTGTGTTACATTAGTTGGTACTACAAATGAATCCAATTGTTTGATAGGAGAGTCCTTTTCCCCTAACATCTCGTTTAACTAGGATTTAAAAGTATGCATATGTGGGTTGTAGTGATGGTTTTTGATTTTTTATAACCTTAACTTGAGAGCTAGAGGGGTTTGATGCGCTTTGATATGACTTTCATGTGCAAGCCATATTGATGTGTTACATTTTGGGAATTTTTGTTTTCGATATCGGGTTTATAAACCTCCTTAGCACCAGCTAAATGTATATGGTTTCGATTCAATTTGATAAGAATTTTAATTGTGAGTTGCACTTGTTCCTGTATTTTGCTCGCAGATACGTCAGGTGTTGCACGCCATGAGAAGAGGGGAAAATTTACAGGTCGAGGTATGACTTTGACACAAGTGATTTTCCACGATCCTGCTTGTTAATATCAGTTGATGGAGCGTTTCTGTTGTCCGGAAGTGTGATCTTTCAATCATGTGTGTGTCTGAAATACATTTCTGAAAACGCCATTGCCTTTCCATCGCCATGAACAAAAGTGTTTGCTATATAACCTATAAGCAATAGTGCCCTACGTTTAAAAGTCACACATCTTTGCAAGCTGCAGTTTATCATTGTTCAAAGTATTATAGGTCTCTCACTATGAATATTTGATGCATTAGTGAGTTCGTTGTCACTTTTTATATCCTTTTGAAATCGTGAGATGTGTAGCTGATTTTCCTTCTTTTAAATTCGATAAGGATTACATGGTGTTCGATCCACTTATCTACCAGGGTATGGCTGACATACATGATAGGCACCGAGATATGCGACTTGATACTGACCACATGACGTATGAGGTAATATTACTTTCTTTGGTTTCTTAATCCCACTCTTCCCAATTTTCCAATGACGAATGGGAATGAATGTAGGAGCTATTGGCACTTGAGGAACGCATGGGAGATGTGAGCACTGGGCTTAGTGAAGAGGTCATTTTGAAAAGAATGAAACAGCACAAACATACATCTTCCTCTGCTGAGTCGCATCAGGACATAGAGCCTTGCTGTATTTGTCAGGTACTATATTAAGTATGACGTGAAAGTCTTGATTCCTGTAACCTTCTTAACTATTTTACATTAGTCATCCATCTGTCTAATTGATAAAAGTACATAAGATAGTCTTCTGCTTTGTGGTTTTGCGAATTGAGGCTACCTATTTTCGTTTCATTCATAGGCTCTGATATGTAGTCATCACAGATATGGTGAAGAAGGGCTATGTTTAATATCAGTTCAGGGAAACATTGGTTGATTGAATCAGTCTCTTAATGTGGCTCTTTTTAAGCTGACATAGCACAATCTAATGTGAGAAAGCTGTTGCCAATGTTTTGACAGGAAGAGTATGCAGAAGGTGATGATCTTGGGACCTTGAAATGTGGCCATGAATTCCATAAGGACTGCATCAAGCAATGGGTCATGCTTAAGAATATCTGCCCCATTTGCAAGACACAGGCATTAGCAAAGTGAAAGTACGCAAGCCTGTCATTCATCGTCATTGCGACCTCAAAAAGAAAATAAAAGATAAAAAGAGATCTTTAAAAAATCCTGTTATGTCTCATATGAATATTAATTGTTTTGCTTAACTCATTGTGTCACACTGTTCAAAGAACATTATGACAATTTCATAAAAATTCATGGATATGAGAATATTCCCTTGATAATTGATGATTGATGAAGAATATTTAACAGGCCTTTTAAGTTCTTACAAAAACTATTTACTGGGGACTTTTGCTTCCAGTTTCTAGAAAACAGAAAAACTGTAGTGAAATGGTTTCAATGCAGAATCAAAGACTTCTATAAGAAAAAACATTCTTTGTCGTAATGAAAGTGTAGATAGAGTATATACAATGATACTGACTTATTCCCAACGAGAGAAAGAGTGGTAAACGGCTCACAAAACGCGCCGTGATAGGCTCCTCTAAAGCGCAATGATGAGTTTACTTCCTGTTGCAGGATCTTCATCAATGGCAACAACATCGCTGAACTTGTCTAAGAGTTGCTCCAAGTGATCCATGCCAAACTTTTTGCAGTCCAATGTCTTCTTGTATCTTATCTTGTATATTGTCTCGAAACAATCCATTTGTACTCGACAACAATAGCTAACTAAAATGTCCTGCAGCTCAACTTTGAACTCTTCCAGGCTTCTCTCGCTTTGAATTGAACCTGTGTCGGAAAATTCATCAGAAAAGACTCCTCCATTGGTAGTTGCCTCGTTAGTATCTTTGCCTTTCTTCTCTCTTCTAAGTAGAACCACAGGGGGTGAAGGAGGGATAATGTTGGGTTTAGTGTTCCGAAGATAGACTAATCTCTTGTTGCCTTTACCATCCACTGCAATCACATCACCCATCTTCCTAAAAAGATCCACAAGCTTGGAAACACCGTAATCAGCTACAAAAAGAGGTTTGCTAAAATTCCTTTGGTATTCAGAAGGAACACGCATGAGAGGAATACATCCACCTGAAAGCTCCAGAAGCTTCACTAGTTGTCCCTTCAAACCGTTTAAATCTCCTGGAGCTACCCACATGGTGGACTCAAGCTGACCAGGAGGAGGACAAGACGGAGACTCGC
Source organism: Lepidium sativum (assembly GCA_023374145.1). Lineage (NCBI taxonomy): Eukaryota > Viridiplantae > Streptophyta > Magnoliopsida > Brassicales > Brassicaceae > Lepidium > Lepidium sativum. The sequence continues at coordinate 11,972 of JAKUCM010001987.1, forward strand.
CTGAATTGGATCGCCAACATGGCGTTGTATTGCTACTATACTCATTATGAGACTGCGAGATTACCAAGGAAGATTCTCTTGAGTTAGGATAACAGTTACCTCTATAGAGAATTGTTTCATCTTCATTCATCCCACCACCCAGGTTACTGTTTTCATTGAGATTGCATCCCATTAGATATGGCACAGCAGGAGGTTTAGGTAGCGGCACAAAACCTTCACCATGAACAATACTTTGCCAGTCCCAAACAAACCTACCAGCACTAGACAAAGCGGAATTCACATAAACACTAGAAGGTATAACAAGAATCACAGTGTAACCACGTTGACCAAGTATGTGCAAAGCAGGCGCAAAATCGACATCTCCAGATATGAGAATGATAGTTGCTGGTGGCTTATTATCAAGTACAAACAAGAACATATCAATCAGAATAGCCTTATCAGCTGCATCTTTCCTACCATTCGGTACATCAACAAGTTTAACACCAGTTCTTTGACAACCTTCTCTAACCCGACGAGGAAAAGCATTGAAATCACCATAAGCAGAGAATATAACAACCGCACCACTAATCACAGGATGCAATTGTATAGCCATTCTTATATTACTAGCCACATCTTCAGGACGTACATCGCTAGGAACAGGACAGTTCTCGATATCCCAAAGAATAGCCACAGGACCATCTGTAGAACAATGTCTGTGTGTTGTAATCATGTTCAAATCTGTTGCAAGGTTTATTCTTTGGTCAGAATCAACAGAGACTATAGCTGTTGCTGATGGATTACAATTACTTGACATAATAGCTTCTTGTATCATCAAAAAATCCTGAAAATCAAATAAAAAACAAACAGAATTACATCTATAAACATCCGAAACCTTACACAAAAAATCTCAGAATTCAGTTCGATTGTTCTTGTGGATTGCATTGCTTCTTAGCTAAAAATTCACTGATAATTAAAGGTTGATAATGAAAGAAAGCTAAGGAAGTTTAATATTTATCGATGAATTTGCGATCAAGCAAGAACCAGAATCTATTTCGTTCGACATATCGAAACCAAAATACCTGATTCACGATTCACGAGAGAGACACGGATCTTGAAGATTTGAATATAATATAGCTCACTACACGAACAGAGGAAAAGAAAATGATACGAAAATGAGATTTTTCAGAACTCGCCGGAAAAGATAATAATAGTTGATCCTCCTCAATCTGATTTTCCGGCGAAATCAATTGAGAAAATGAAGCTTATAGAAGAAGATATTGGCGGATTTTGGGCCTTTATATTAGCCCAGATAAACCCATACGAGAGAGTCGGTTTAATTATTAACCCTATCCAACAAATTATCCATTAGGAAAAGATAAGCATTTTATCACCAATAAAACTATAAAATTAGATTTTCGTCGAACAATTAGCTTAAATAATTCCTTTTTTTTTTGGCAAGTGGCATTTAGCCTAGTGGCAGGTGTTAGGTCCACAAGAGGTATGCGCACTTGCACATCCTGGATCGAGTCCTCCGCTTGCATTTGCAAAAATTTAGCTAATGGGCCGGCTATTTGTGACCCAATATTGATTAAAAAAAAATACTTACTTTTTGTTTTGTTGTCTGTTATTTTTTACCTATTTAATTGGTTTTTAATCAGTTAATTATTTTTATCAATTAATTATTTTTTAAGATGATAGTTGATCTAAAGACGGTGGTAAATTTACCGGAAACAAACACACTTATACATCTAAGAATCAAGTCCTACTATATACGTTATTTATAAATTTGGTTGATAAACCGGTCAATTGTTATCCAGTGTTTACACTTTTTTTTTTACTAAATACATACATAAAACGGTAAAGAAGGCAATTTCAAGATTTGTGACAAAAGAAGAAGTAACTTTAAGATCACTAATAGAAGAAAGAAGCTATTTTTATATGTACTCACTATAATCTCTTAAGCCATTTCTTCACCACTTTATATTCACAAGAGTCTAAAGAGAAGAAGAAAGAAATAAAACATAGAGGTTCATGATTAAGACATCAAGAGACTCATTCTTTTGGTCTAAATGAGAGATATCTCAACAATGTTTCTGATCAAAGCGGTAGTAAGAGTTTCTCATCAACGATGTTTACCTTCTTCACGAGTTCAACACTCTTTCGATAGCTGAAATATAGAATTCTTTAGGCATTGTACCCATGATGGATTCTCGTTTCTCTCCGTTCTTAAAGACCAAAACTACTGGGACTGCTTTTATCTCGTACTCTTCAGCCACTGACAAGTCATTGTCTGCATTCAGGACATAGCAGTTTAGTTTTCCAGCATAGTCACTTGCTATTTCGTCTATTATTCTGTGGACCATTTGACATGGACCACACCAGCTTGTGTAGAATTCTACTAGTACAGGTGTTTCACTTTTTAAGACTGAGTCTTCCCATGATCGTTTTGTCACTTCACCTGCTGCATATAGTCAAACCGCAAAACAATAAAACGTGAATTCAATACACATGATTGACACAACAAGAGGAATCTAAGAATCTACTAATCAATATAAGAATCTACTAATCATCTAAGAATCTACTTATTCATTACTGTTGGTTTTTGTGTTAAGCTGTGGAAGCAGACTAGAGTTATATCAAGTAATAGAATCAGTAGAGAACATTCATAAGCCAAATGTACAAATCGTCAATGAAAAGATATGAAATTGGGTACTTAGAGCATTTGCAAACTTATACATGTTTCTCTTACTTTATTGTCTACTAAACTAAATGGTTAGAGACTAATGTAAATAAAATCTAACTATGAGCTCCAAGGAGCTCTGAGTCTCTGTACATACCGAAACTAGTTTCCAACAAGTGGCTTTCGATAATCTCAACTAGCATGATCTTAACACTAGTCTTATTCTACATCTTTCTTTCTCAGTTGACATATATATCCAAGTTCACAGAACTACTTTGTTTCTCACCAAACTAATAAGCAAGATATTAGGTATATTAAACTCTAGTTGTTGCATTACATGCCCACACATAAGCTGTAAGCTCTGAGGAGCTTTCTATGATCTCAACTTACAAACATCTTCACATTGTTCTTTCTTGCTCGGTCTCTCTATTTCAAACAAGATCAGAATCAGAAATAAGATTAGCAGCTAAACTTGCATTTATAATCTAGATCAAGAGACTGAAAAAACAATTTTCCATAAGACGAAAAGAATCATCATAAGGTTTCTATAATACTATAAAGTCAAAGCTCATAATGTTGCCAAAAGAGTAAAGACTATATTAATTGAACACAATGATGATCAACATTTGAAGATTAAAAAACCCTTATGAGCACTAGATTGGTAAATTCCTCGGATTCTACTAAGCCTATTTGACAGGTTTTTCTTTCTTTCTAACAGTTACAGGACCAGAGAAATTACTCATCACTCATAGCTCGCACTAAATAAGATCGAAGCATCCATTGAAGTAATAATCAGTCTGTGTACCTCGAAAATCACGCGCATATAGAGGCGAAAGGCGAGAGGTGGAGGAAGATTGGAGGGATCGTTTATCGCCGAGAAGGAGAGAGCGAGGGGAGAAACTAGAGACTGGGAAGAGACGCGAAGGAGAATAATCCGATCGAGCTAAGGGCAATTGAGTGGAGTTAAAACATAGAGAGGAAGATGAAGAAGATGAAGCCACCATTGAAGAGTAATTTGAGAAGAAGAAGAAGAAGAAGAAGAAGAAGAAGAAGAAGAAGAGGAAGTGATCTCATTATTTCTCAGATCTGAAAAAACTAAAATGGAGAAAGGTGGGTCCCAGTTTACCCAACTTCCACTTGTCAACCTACTAAATTATTATTATTATTATTATTATTTTTTTGGGATTTTTGATAGGTTTATTTGTAAAACAAAAATATATATCATACGTAATAATAATATTTGTTAAGACCTTAGAACTTAAAAAATTTATTAAAATAGTTTTTATGTTGTTGTTTTAAATATTTAAATTTAAACTTATTTGTTACCATACTTAAAATATAAGTGTATATGAAAATTTGTGTAATCATTCATTTAATGTAATGGATATAACATAAGTCAAATGGATATAATGATGATATAATGATATGGATATATTGATTACCAATAATATACTTTCTCTGTTTTATATTGGTTGTTATTGTAAGTTAATCCCATTTTAAATTTTTATTATTTAGTAAATATATATTTCAAAGATAATTATTACATATTAATATATTTATTTCAAAAACCTCAAAAAATAAAATAAAAATAATTTAGTATGTTGATAAGTGGAAGTTGGGTAAATTAGGATCCACCTTTTTTTATTTCCGATTTTTCAGATCTGCGAAATAATAAGATCACTTTTCAAATTACTCATCAATGACAGTTTCATCATCTTCATCTTCCTCTCTATGATTCTAGTGGTTTTTGATTTCATATCCTGTTTCATATCTTTATTCTATTCTTATTTCCGATTGTATTATATTTTCTAAATGCCAGAATTTGCAATAAGTGTCATAAGATTTTTCCTCCTATATTAAAGACTCTACTTCTGTGCATCATTCATCCATTGTTTCACCTTCTAACTATCATCCCTTCCTTTTTCTGAGGTGATCCAATTCTTTCCAATGTCTCAAGCAATGATAGTTGGTGAACAGATGCTCTAAAGTGGTCTTAGGACATGTCTCAACCCTATGAAGTAAGATGTATCGGCTTTAACTACCCATTTCCCAAAGCTCTGGCATCTGGAAAGTATGGTTACATGTCTGAATCTTGGTTATGGCCAATTCAAGTTTGATTTTCAGAATGAAGAGGACATAGATGGGGGATATTGAAGCTTGGAACAACAAGGTTCGACAACCGGATGGTGACTATGCCAAGTGGATTCCAAAGGAATTGAAGGAGGAGAATACTCTGAATGGTATTGGACGGACCCTGGCTTCTGAGCCTTAAATAACGTTTAGTGTAGCGTTTTGTTTACACGATTAGACTCAATACTATATCGTTTTAACTAAAAAAATCATAAAACAACATGACCAAACATCGTCAATTATTACTCACAGTAAAACGTTTTCAGGACGGAACATCAGTTAGAAGCCAACACACGGTTTTAAACAATTTATGTTACGTGACACAAACCGAAAACAGTCTACACTCGATTGTCTAAAGTCCCGTGACCCTTTTGACCAGATTCTACAAAATAAACGTATATTTAGAAATACTTTAGCCAGCCTTTTTTTTTTTTGTTAAAGAACAATTTTTGTGGTGGTACACAAAAGACATGGAACTTCTGGTTTCAAATGGATCTATATCATAAAATCTATATATGACATAAAAGTTGGCTAAAAAAATTGTTCTTTAGTTTGAAAATGGATCTATATCATACGTTTTTATTGTTTTTCTTATATCAATGATCATAAACAACAAAATCTTAAGTTTTTATGATAGCCAATATAAGTTCAAATTCTTAAGTTCATGTCTTCATGCAGAACACAAAAGATAATGGCCAAATTCTTAAGCTTTTTAAGTGGGAACACAAAAGACATGCACTTCGAACACATCCACTTAACTTCCACCAAGTTTGTCTTTTTCTTTTGTCACTACTTCCACCAAGTTCGTCTTTCGCACATATCCTCATAGGATTTGATTTGATAAACTATATAATTTCACGTGTTACTAGCAATATTTTTTTAAAAAGATTCCAACACTGGAAGTTCTACAAGCATGCATTTGGATGATTCATGTCCACGTAAGTTTAAATATTTTATTTGCCAAGTTATATAAGGATGTCTCTTTTCTATGTTTTGTCCTGAAAAAATTCAAAGTATTTTTTGAGTTTATGATGGTTTATTTAAATCGAACTGTCAATATTTTTCCTTTGTGTATTCAACTCTCTTCCACTTCCTCAAACGTCTTTTATCCTCATATTTTTTGGATCTAGAAACTCGTGTTTCGTTCATCCTATCAATATTATCCATCACACCTTGACATAGTACAAAAACTTGTAAATGTTAACAATTTTTATGATTTTTATGTCAAAGATCTATGTAGATATGTATCTACATATTTTAATATTTTACAATTATAAATATTTTATAAATTGAGTTTGGTATATATATAGTATCACAAGTTCCTAGTTCCAAATTTATGAACTTAAACTAAATCATCAACATATATTTTATTAACTAAACCTTACAAACTAAAACCAATCTCAAATCTCACTTACGTCTTTATCAATTACAATCATATACTAATTAACATATATTTATAGTAATCATTCCTATTATTATTGATCATAATAAATAAACGTTGACGTGTGAAGTAAGAAAGCACCATGAAAGAGTCGTCGGGGCGCACGTGGGCGTGGGAAATCACGGGAGCAACGGTCTCCTCATGGACCGAAGGATCATGGACTGTGGGACACAAAAAGGTCGAGAGAGTCAGCGAGGGTACGGATGATCCGACCACTAACACGGTAAGGGCATGCCTTCCCAGAAGGACCCCAACGATGGTTCTCCTCGGAACTCGAGGTGCAAGAGCGACCTCTAAGGCATGTGGGGACCAAGGGACTGATCTTTGACCGTTGTGGACCCCTGATGAGCTCATGGATCCGTTGGAAGAAGAGAAGACTCGGACGGGACCACTGGGTCGCTCTCATCCCGAGGACCACGCCCTCGGGACCACTTCACCTGGGGACCACTCCCTTCATCTCTCCTCAGCCTCAACGACTCCTTTCTCTTTCTCTATAGTTTCTTCTTCCTCTTATTTGACGTATATATGCTATGCAATGTATTAAACAATGTTAAGGATTTTTGTAACTATGAAAATGTCTTTACTCCATTCTTTCTCTCAAGTTCCACACTTTAATTCTTAGTCTCTTATTCTCAAATTCCTACATGGTATCAGAGCAACAAAAATCTTAACTCTACTTTAATCCTGGTTCTTGAAATCTTTATTCTCTCTTTATTCTCCTAATCTCAAAATCTCTATCTGCCATCCGATAAAAACACCATGGATTCCAAAAAAGGGGCGTGTATACCGGTAACTCTTAAGGGGCCTAACTACATGTTATGGTCAAGGACTGCAAGGATGATCTTGTTCAGCCGTGGGTTATGGATTCATGTAAAGCCACCACAAGAAAAGGTCTCAAATGTCGCCGATAAAGGAAAAGGAAAGGAGGGTACATCCTATGTGGTGATTGTCGACAAAGACAAATGGTTTCAAGAAGACCAAACAGGGATGGCCATCATAACCGCCTCACTTGATCCTCATCTTCTTGAATCCTATTTATTTTGTGAAACCGCCAAAGAGCTTTGGGATACCCTCAAAAGGGTATATGCAAATGTTTCCAATCTCACTAATACTCTAAGCCAAGAAGACATGAAATTTGAAGATTAATTTGGGAAGCTGAGGGTTCTTTGGGCGGAACTTGAGATGTTAAGGCCAAATACAATGGATCATCTTGTGCAAAATGAAAGGCGTGAACAAGACAAAGTCTTTGGTCTACTTGGAGGTTTAAATACTTGCTACAGAGACCTTGTCAAATCCATACTAAGGGAAAATAAACTTCCAACGGTGGAAGAAGTTTGTGCTCAAGTACAAAGGCAGCAAGGGAACATTGGCCTCATTAATGGCACGAAGGAACTAATCACCGCTCACAAGGTGATATTCAAAACGAAGACAAGAGGAGTATAGTGTGTGAGCATTGCAAGAAGAAATGACATACAAAGGATAAATGCTGGATCATTAATCCCCATCTCAAACCGAACAAGTGGAAGGAACAAAGGGCAAATGTGGCGCATGAAAACATGGCGGAGGAACCGGCGGATACATCTAAATCGGGAGGAGCAATGGTAATGAGTGCTAAATCTCACGGTCCAATTGTGAGAAGGTCGGATCTTGATGAAATCATTCAACCCATTTCCAACCTAAAGGATATCTCTAATCTCTCTAAAACTTTGAAAAATTCCTTAATTATTGATTTCAGTGCTTCCCATCACATGATAAGTAATCCTAGGTTGATAAAGAATGTGAAACCAACCATAGGAAATGTTATTGTGGCTAGTGGTGAGAAGGTACCAATCAATGGAATAGGAGATTTGGAAGTATTTAATAGAAGAATAAAAGCCTTTTATATGCCAAAATTTACCACATCCGACTTAAATTGTTATGCTATATTTGGTCATAACCATATGCAATTTCAGAATATAAAAAGTGGAAAAACGTTTTAGTTCGGTTTGACATGCAAGATTGGGTCATCCCTATTCTAGAGCCTTAAGTTTAATTTTGCCTAAAACTTCTTTTGATCATAGTACTTGTGAGGCTTGTATTTTAGGAAAACATTGCAAGTCCATTTTTCCGAAATCTAGTACTCTTTATGTTAATTGTTTTGATTTAATCCACTCGGATGTTTGGACATCACCTAGTTCATCTTGAGATAACCTCAACTATTTTGTAACTTTCATTGTTGAAAAGTCAATATATACTTAGGTTACCCTAATGGTCTCTAAGGACCGAGTTTTTAATTCTAAAATAAAGGTAGTAAGATCGGAAAATTACGATGAATATACAAGCTCCAAGTTCAAAGATCACATAAAAAAACATGGAATAATTCATCAAACAAGTTGTCCACATACTCCACAACAAAACGGTGTACAAGGAAAAATTGACATCTAATAGAAACCGCTAGAGTTATGATGTATCACATGAAGGTGCCTAAAAAATATTCGGGAGATGCTGTTTTAATGGCATGTTATCTCATTAACCCACTTCCTACCAAAATTCTACAAGATGTGTCACTATATGAGGTACTTAATGGCTCAAAACCCTTCATTGAACATTTAAGAGTATTTGGGTGTGTGTGTTTTGTTTTAGTTCCAGGAGAACAACGTCAAAAACTTAATGCCAAAAGCACAAAGTGTATGTTCCTTGGATACTCAACGACACAAAAAGGATACACAAGACCAAAATGAAAGTATAATTGGGATAAACTCAAGATGTAAAATTTTTGGAAGACAAGGGCTATTTTGACAAGTCTAATTGGGATGAACTCAAAGATCTCACCAACACTACAGAAGACCAAAATTAAAGTCTCCGAACACTTCTCCAAAGCATTGGTGGAATTGAGTCAACTCCCACGACTACACCTCAATCTCGGGAAGAAGACGGACCACATGAAGAATCAGCATCGCCAACGTCAATAACCGAGGATGAGGATGTATACATGCATCCACCTCCCGGTCTCGAAGACATGGTACGTCCCGAGCAAGTATTGCATCTCCGCAAAGCCATATATGGGCTTAAGCAATCTCCTCGGGCTTGGTACCATAAGTTAAGTTTTACCCTCCGAGATCGCGGTTTTCAGAAATCGGAATCGGACCATACACTCTTCACCTCGAATGGCCCGGAGGGTATAATTGTCGTTCTCATCTATGTGGATAACTTGATCATTATCGGCAATGTCAAGGAAGGTATTTCCTCAACTAAGACTTATCTTAAAAGTGTGTTTGATATTAAAGACCTTAGTGAACTAAAGTACTTTCTAGGTACCGAAGTATATCGCTCTTCGGAGGGCCTATTTCTTTCTCAACGGAAGTACACTCTTGATGTACTTAGTGAAACAAGAAATTTAGGTTCTAAGGCTGCTAAAATACACCACTTGAAGATCACTACAAGGTCAGTCGAAAGGGGGAGAAAAATGATGAACCATATAAGGATGCGCCTCAATACCGAAGACTTGTGGGAAAACTCATATATTTGACAATCACAAGACCAAATATATGCTATACGGTAAATCAAGTGAGTCAATGATAACAAGAGTTTTAACCCTATATCCTACTGCAAGTGCACAACAAACGTAATAATATTTAGGGGTCGAATTCCTCAGAGAACCAGATTACACTTTCGACTTCCATCGAATCGCAAGCTATATCAATCAAAATAAGAGAAGTAAATACTAAAAACATAAATGCGAATGTAATCAAATAACTAAACCAATCGGATGTCGGCTATTCATTCAGTAGTTAGAATTCTTGTCACGGAAACTATTCAGGAACAAATCTAAGCATATTCTCGGCTTGAACAATAATAAAGATAAACCAACTCTCGTTGAACCTACCCCTCTACTAATAATCTAAAGGTCCTAACTCTCGTTGGTTTCAGATTACAAGTAGGCTTTATTGCTTAGGTTTAATTGCCCACAATCCAACCTAGCAGCAACTCTCGTTTGTAGTGAAGGAATTGTTCTTAAAATCCAGTTCTAGTTCTTATCAGTCTTCTGGAAAGTTAACAACCTAAAATCATTGACTAGGTGATCAGGCTAATCTATGCATTAAACTCAAGTATTAGAAGGAGAATCATCTATTCATCAATCCTATTTGTTCCCTGATAGTGAATTCTAAAACCCTAGAATCCCTAAATCCGATCTAAGATCTACTTAGACATAGAACAATGAATCAAACAAATCATGATGAATTGAAACTGGGATTGCATTAATAAAGAGAAATAGGATTCAGAAATTCTTCTCAAGTGTGAAGAGATCTTATTCCTAGCTTACAAACTCTCAAAACTTCTGTAAAAATCGTTATTCAACAACTCAAAGATGCTTCCAAAAATAAAATAGGAAAATAGTATTTATAGGTCCAAAACAAGAGCAGAAAAAATAGTGCAATTAGGTTTCTTCGAAGGGCATCGATCGATCGATCCTTGTGTTAATCGATCGATCTTTGGATATTGAGATGATATCTCATAAGCCAAGTCGTTCTTCAGATCGTGCGCATATTCCTTGTTAAAGCACTGATCGATCGACCCTTGTGTTGATCTATCGATCCTTCCTCTCGTGGAGAATACCAGAAAATGCTTCAAACTTCTCCAAGGTCCACCTTCATGCATGATTCCAACTCTGAACGTTTTTTTTACCTGAAATCTCAATAAAACACAGACGAATTCTCCAAATATAACCGTAATAATGAGATCAAAACCGACAAAATATGAGGAACATCAGTCAACATATGCAAAACCCCATAACACACCATTGGAGCATGATGGAAAGAATTCTTCGGTAATTACGAGGAAGCCAAGACCGCGACATTTGGATGGGAAAGAACAACAACACCAAAATTGTGGGCTATTGTGATGCGGATTGGGCCGGTGATCGGAATGACCGAAAATCCGCAACGGGGCGTTGCACCTTTATTGGAAGAAATTTGGTGACATGGAAGACAAAGAAACAGAAGGTAGTGTCATGTTTTAGTGCCGAGGCGGAGTACCGGGCTATGAGGAAACTAACAAGTGAGTTTACATGGTTAAAGGCACTACTTAAGGATCTTGGTATTGACTCATCAAAACCAATCACGATGCATTGTGACAACCAAGTTGCAATCCATATTTCATCCAGTTATGTGTTTCATGAGAGGACAAAACACATCGAGATCGATTATCACAAGGTCTAGGAGAAAATTGAAGAAGGAATAACTCTCCCATGCTACACCAAAAGTGAAGACCAATTGGCAGATACTTTCACCAAAGCAGCAAGTCTAAAAGTTTGTGATCACATTTATCCCGAACTAGGACTTGTGGACCTTCCCAAAAATTGATCAAAGGTCCCCTCTCTCGTAAATCTCACACTCTTTTTTCCTTAGAAGAGTTTTGTCCCAACAGGTTTTCTCTCTAATGTTTTTTATGAGGTGGGGTTTATGAGAAGTCCAACCTTAACCTTCATAACATTATGGTAAAGGTTGAGGGAGAGTATTGATCATAATAAATAAAAGTTGACGTGTGAGGCAAGAAAGCACCAAGGAAGAGTCATCGGGGCGCACGTGGGTGCAGGACATCACAGGTGCAACGGTCTCCGCATGGGCAGAATGATCGTGGACTGCAGGACACAAAAAGGTCGATAGAGTCAGCGAGGGTGCGGGTGACCCGACCACTGACGTGGTAAGGGCGCGCCCTCCCCGAAGGACTCCAACGATGGTTCTCTTCGGGACTCCAGGTGCGAAAGCGACGTCTAAGGCATATGGGGATCAAGGGATTGATCTTTGATCGTTGTGGACCCCTGATGAGCTCATGGATCCGTTGGAGGAAGAGAAGACTCGGGCGAAACCACCGGGTCGCTCTCATCCCGGGGACCACGCCCTCAAAACCACTTCACCCGGGGACCACTCATTTCATCTCTCCTCAGCCTCAACAGCTCTTTTCTCTTTCTCAACAGCTTCTTCTTCCTCTTATGTGACCTATAAATATGCTATGCAATGTATTAAACAATGTTAAAAAAATTTAATTCTATAAAAACATCTTTACTCCATTCTTTCTCTCAAGTTCTACACTTTAATTCTTAAACTCTTATTCTCAAATTCCTACAAATATTAACTTCTACTACAATATTCTATTTACAAATATCTAAACAACACTAAACCATCTACCTAGCTGCTATTAGAAATTCACAATCCTATGTCTTAATTACCAACAACCTAACTTATATTAAGAAACAAAAGAAAATAACGAAGGAGGCTAACTTCGATTATATGGAGAGGAGACGAAAATGAAAACTGGAAAAGTATTTGACTTATTAATTATACAGTTTAGTTCTCAACAACTTTGACCATCTAGACGCCGTCGAGAATAAATTTTAGAGGTGAGTCAAAAAATTATGTTAATCGGATGATAAGACCATAAAATTATTGTCTAACTCTTCTCAATTTTGGTGAATAAATGTTTAAACTAACAGTTTAAATATTTGAGATTTGATTTACCTATTATGTGTAAGTAAAATAGATAAGTTGAATTTAGTCTATAAATCAGTGTCATTCCAATTCACAAAAAGTATTATATAAGTTTCTACATGATTAAATCCTCAAATTATATACAAAAAATAAAAAAATTGTCATATTGACGATACTCAGACCATCGATAAAAGATACCTCTATAAAAAAATCTAAAAAAAAATTGACGATGCTCAGACCATCTACAATGGATAAGATACTTTGTGAGTTTTTTAACAATAAAATATTAATATTTTAATTATTATTTTAACTTAAAAAAATTATATCCAATCATATTTTGGCATATATATTATAGAATTTATTAAAAATGAGTGAAAGTATTTTAAATAAGATATTTAAAAAACTAACATCTCTTTCTCCTAAAAATAATATTATTTTAATAGTTATAGATTACTTTTAATTATTTTATTTTTAGGAATTTTTTGTTAAAATAGCTTGTAGAAGATGCTCTTAGTAACTATTTTCAGGATCTATCAGTTCTCTTAAAAATTGGGTCAAATTTTAATTTATTTCTTGTAATCGATGAGTTAGTGTATTTTTTTTCATAGCAATTTTTACTAATCCGCCAATAATAATTTACGTATAAGAATGGCAGAAACAGAATTATAAAGCTTGATTGGTAAAATATAATGTTGGGCTAATTGTCAATAATATTTTATTAATTGAGCATTAAGGAGAGCATAATGCTCGTTAAATGTTCTAAAATTCAATACTCTTATATAGAGTTTTTTTCAACCATAGAGCAATAAACATCAATAAATTAAAATTTTACCCTTATCTATTAGGTTAATATTATGTAAATAATATTACTTTAAAATATGATACTTAATTTTGTAATTTTAATTTCAAATGCTCACCATTTTTCCTATTACATATCATGAATTAGCATATAGACTATTTCATGCTTATTTTCCTTAACATATATATTCTCCGTAGCATAATGTATATAATTCTTAATGCTACATGCTTATGTTTTACTAATCAAGCCTATTATACTATTTATTTTTTAGAAAAGATACTTGTAGTGTCTATCTAGTTAACCTAAGATGTTATTTCTTAAAGCAATTTTTACTAATCCGCTAATGATAGTTTGTACTGTCAATATGTAAACGATAGGCAGAAGGAAAAATTTATACGTATTAGTGTAGTCGAATGGTTGATCGAGATTTTAGAAAGTCTTAAAACTTTCGCTTTTGATATTTGGTATTTTAAGGGTTTTGATCTTATTCGACTTGATTTTGGGTGTACCCGAATCATGTAACCGGTTGACTTAAGAATCAAATAAGAATAAAGACTCCAAAATCTGGCTTAAATTTTTTTGTCAATTACCTTACTGACTTTTGTTTTAAATCTCACTCCTACAATTGCAGGTAGGGGGTTCGATCTCTGGTGCCATAAAAAATTTGTAAAGTGACTACATCACTGGGCCACTTGTCTTCGGCCTCCACGATCTGGCTTATTATTTGTAGTATTTGTTGAACCAAATCATCTAAATTATAGAAAATAAAGCTAAAGATAATTATTGTGTTTTCTAATTAAAAAGAAAAAACTAAAATTTGTGGAGTCTACCCTAATTAACCTATCTCTATAAGTGTATCAATATTTGCTATCTTCAATTATTTTAAGTTGCATATTTTTAAAGCAATTTTCCTACTCTGCTAATTATAGTTTATACTGTTGATATATAAATGAGATCAACAGAAATTTATTCATATTAATATAGTCGAGTGATTGAATGAAACTTGAAACTTTTGGGTTCAAATCTGATTCGACTTGCAGTTGATATATAATACTTAAAAAAAGAAAGTATTTGTCTCTATTTGATCTAGATGTATTTGAATCAGATAATCCATTAACCCAAAAACCGGATAAAAATAAAGACTCCACAATTAAATTTAGAATTTTGTTGGACCAAATAATTCCAATGGAACCAAACCATCCAAATTATAGAAAAATAAAGTTTTTTTTGTCAACGTTGGGCCACAAATGACCGGTTCATTAGCCAAGTTCTTACAAATGCAAGTGGGAGGACTCAATCTCAAAATGTGCAAGTGTGCGTATCTTTTGTGGACTTACCACTAGATTAAATGTCATTTGCAATTATAGAAAAATAAAGTTAAAGGGATTATTGTGTTATCTAAATTTAAAAAGAAAAAACTAAAACCAATGGTGTCTATCTAATTAAACCAATCTCTATAAGTGTACCAATATTTGCCATCCTCAATTATTTTTAGTGATATTATAAAAATAAGTATCATATCACTAGCCACGACTCATTTTTCTTCTTCTTTTTTCTCTCTCTCTAATAAAAACACATACACAAGCTATGGCTGGTATGCTTCCCGGAGTTGAGTGCGCAAGAAGACGGCGATTCCACGGCGGTGCTCCACCGCTCGAATCCGGTAACACGGCTTCCGTTGTAGCCACAGCCGCAGCCGGTGGACAAGTTTGGTCACGACGACCATCATTCTCTCTTTACGCTACCAATAATGAAAGCCATCAAGCTCATCATGTCTCCTTCTCGGTAATGATTTGAAACGAATTCATAATTCAATCTTAGAGATTTCGGAGTATTTGACGTTTTGATGGATTTGTAGGAGAGAAGTGTTAGAGAACAATCTTATGGAGAGGAAGAGAACGATGAGAAGCTTATCGGAGCAGCTAAAGAAGCTAAGGAGAGATTAAACGAACGGCTAAGAATTCCACGGAGAAGGTTCGATTTGGTTATAACGGCGTATGATAACTAAAAACCAAGTCATTATTCACCTTAAAATGCGCCTGTACAAGCTCTAAGTCTTTCACTCTATTTTTTTTTCTTGTCATGATAATGACAAATGATGATGTATTCTAATTCAAACAAAATAACATGTGGTGATCACATGATCGTATAATTATGAGATCGACTTTTGTCGGAATGAATTATTTATATCTTTTAGCATTAACCCCACTTTCTGTCTGAAAGGCGCATTTTAGCAATTTCATGCTATTTAATATAATATGTTTTTTTTAAGAGTTGCGTCTTTGTTTTTTTGTTCTATACTGGAAATTTCTCGGAAACCACTAGGCAGTTTCCAAGATATAACCAAAATCTTGACATTTTCTTGTTTCCTCGATTTTTTATTATTTATTAATTAATTTGATAAATTATAATCTACATAAAAAGTTCATTTCCTAAAACGTTTTTTTGTTTTGACATTATGTCGTGTCTTGAACTTCTTTGCTTTCAATTTTGAAGTTCAGGCATAATGGTAAAACGAAAGGAACTAACTCCGAGCAAGGGCAAAGTAAACCTCATGGAGAGTTACCGACCGAGGTGGTCGGGTTAAAGAAGATCCGAGCACGGTTAATGATCTAAAAAAAAAAAAAAAAAAAAAAAAAAAAAAAAAAAAAAAAAAAGCTATATGTCTAGACCGGTTCAAGAGAGGTGAAACATTAGTTCACTTACCTTGTGCTCATAAGTTTCATTATATATGTTTATTGCCTTGGCTAGATACTAATGTGTATTGTCCTTATTGTAGAATGGATATTTGGAATTAGAAATTAAATATTTTTATCTGTTATTCTTTAGGTTTTAAGATTATAAAAATAAAAAATTGAATTACGCTGATCGATCAAACCTTTAACTTAATCACAATTTCCAAGAATCTCTAGTCTATGTCCTATACTAAAATTATTTATTTAGTAAGGACAATTATTTGAAAATTGGAAAACATTCATTTGTTCTTGATTCTCTCATGAATTGAGATATCAATAATTTAGCATAAGAATATCTTCAATACCTTGATTGGCACATTCTTTCCACTTTGTTTATCCTTTTAAGCTACTAAATTGAACCGACTCAAACTCTGCTTTAATTTTTTTATAAGTTTGAAATGGAATGAACCCAAAAAATATCAAAAATCATACCATAACCAAACTAAAATCCAAAATACCCAAATCTATATAAAACCAGGATTTGATTAAGATCCAATAATGGGAATATCAAAGATTTATAACAATATCTAAGTATTTAGGAAGTTTAACTGTATTATTTTATGTTTTAGATATATTTCTATATAAAAGAATGAAATTTAATCAGAATACTATTTTTCGTTAATAAATTAATTATAATATTTTCTTAACATTTTTGTGTGTTTCATTCTTATCAAACAAAGTTTTCCATAAGACTGGAGTCAAGAAATTAACAACGTTGTTCAGATGAAAACGGATAACGCATGAATAAGCCAACTTATCGAATAGTGTACATATTGGTAATATCTTCTTGGCTTTAAAATGTGATGATACTACTTGAAAAAAATCTGGTAAAACCGATCGGTTCACTTAATCGAACCAAACCGAATTGAGTTTCCAGTTTTAAGTTTTTTGAATCCGTTTAGCTTTTAAGTTCCAACCAAAACCAAACCTAAGTACCAAAATTTTGGTTTGGTCTGGCTCCTTGAATTATATTTAGCATTCATTTTGTATGTTCTCATTTTCTAATGTCGGTGGGATGTTAAAAGATTTAACAAAGGTCTAACTCAAACCTATTATGAAATTTAATTATCTAAACCGAAGTCATTAGAGAAGAAGGTCTTTGTATTTTTCTGTCACAGTTGTTAGTAGAAGAAAGTCGTCTATAACTTTATTAATCTACATCAATTAGATACCAATGATTACGTAAAGTGACTCATAAGTCTCTCCTCAAAAGTATATAAAACACATATTCTAAACATTTTCATACCTTTAATTTTTTTTTGAAACATTAACTTTTTTTATTGTGGGCAACACAACTTTGTATATCAACTATGAAAAAATATCTTACTTCCTAAAGAAAGTCGGAAAAGAATGAGAATTTAATATTTATATTCATCCTGTTTTATGATAAATGATGTTTAAGGTAAAGTGATAAAAATTATTTAATTTTTTATTTTTCCATTATTTTTAATCTAATTAATAATCATATAACCTATAAGAATAATAATCTGTAAATATAAATAGTCAAAATAAATAAAAATACAATGAATATATTAAAAATTGAAAACATTAAAAAATTTGATACCTCTAAAATATCATCTAATATAAAACAAAGTAAAAGTAAATTTTCGTTATAAATACTATTAAAATCTCTTCTATATATTATATAAATAATTATTATCACGTCATGCTTTTAACAATTAAATAAATAAGATCTGATTCATAACTCAAACTCTAGTTTTTATATATCACTATTGAGTGACATGTCATATTCAAATAAATCTATTGAAATTTAATATTTTCTTTATATATGGTCATTTTTAGAGATTAGTGGTAATTTCTTTCAGGAATATAGACTTTGGTACGATGGAATTTGCTGGCAAATTTACTTCTTGTAAATAACCAAAAACAGCCCAAAATATGTATTTTTATTTCAATATTATCACAAAAATTAGTTTAAGATTAATACAAAATTGTAGAAGTCTTTTCTGTCTGAAAATATGCACTTGGGTTCTTACAGAAAAATAAAACATAGCCACTAGGATCAATGTCGAACCACAAGGAGCCAGAGCCCGCGAGACCTCTGATTAAGCCAAAGTCATGGTCACCAGACATGAATCGAGACAAGGCTTGGTTACGAAGACAAAAGAATGGACGATCATTGGATCTCTTACGTCGTAGCAAAAAGCGTTACGAATGATGATATCGAGGAGCTTAAAGGCTGCTTCGAACTTGGGTTTGGGTTTGAGCCTGATTCTCCTGAGTTAACCCCAAGGCTATCCATTACAATTCCGGCTCTTGGGTTGTACTCCGCTGTTCATAGACAGTATAGCAATCATTTGTCTCGGACTTCATCGTTTTCGTCGGATCCTGATGTTAGCAACTCCAACAGCACCACAACAGTCATCGATAAAGGTACGTGTAACCATAACCGGATTTAGGTCCGGCCCTGACTTAAAACCTAGCAAACTAAAGCTTTTATATATATGTATATATAATTTTTGGTTCTAGTCTACTGGCGTTTCAATCTCATTTAATGTGATATTATCCACAAAGGGAGAAGATCAAATCTCTATTATGTCAAAAAATTCATCAAGGGAGAAGATTGAACTTCTATTCTATTATATCAAAAATTCCAAATAGTATACTTGGCGGCGCAAACTAGGGTTTTGGACATCAAAATTTATTTATATTATAAAAGGTATTATTTTGAAAAAAGAATTGTTTTGAGTAGACACAAAATATTTTAAAGGTTTTTAAGCATCAACAAAAATAAAAAACTTTGGGCAGGCCTCACTAAATTTTAGCACAATGTTATTAAATATTTTAAAATTGAATTGGTTGTTTTCTTTTATGATATGGATCTCATATATTTTAAGCCCAGCTCTGAGTGTGATTTCGAGTTTTGAAATCAGTTTTTTTCTTTTTCTTTTTGTCTTACGGTTTTGAGGGACAATTTGAAAAGGTGATGATCGGAAGACAATGAAGCAGAAGCTAAAACAATGGGCTAAAGTGGTTGGTTTCTCGGTAAGGCATTCCTACGGCAATCCAAAAGCGTGACCAGATTTGTAATATAATCCTTAGGAAACTTTTCAATGTTTTTGGGACTATTAAATCAGTGAGGTTTAAAAAGTAACATTAGTGGATTATACTACATTGTCCAAGTAATGTGACCAAGATTATCAATTGTAATATTCAATTTCTGTTTCTAACTTGTCCCAATGGACCATTATCAAGTATTTTCCTTTTTTTAATATCTTTATTCGACAAACTCAATCTATACTCAAAAAACATTTTTGTATTCTATATTACATAAAATTACATAATTTTAAAAAATATTTACATATAATTAAAATTATTAAAATCATATTCAGTACTTCGTGTTTTGAAAAAAAATAATTCTTTTTTCAACCACTAGATAATATCAATCATAAGTGATTAATTATATATGTCTACTTTTGTCATTCTGTTACTGAATACCATTATTTGTCAAATACTACATCAGTTTCAAAATATAAAAAATTTAATTAAAAACACACATATGCAAAGTCACATTTATTTTAGTGATAGATGATAAATCCACAAGAAACATGTGCACTTGCACATCCTGGGATCGAGTCCCCCCGTTTGCATTTGTAAGAACTTGGCTAATGGGCCAACCATTTGTTGTCCAACGATGACAAAAAAAAAATTAAAAACACACATATTAAAATCTAATATATATTTTTAAAATAATTAAATATCTCATCTCCGAAAAAATTAGATAAATTCGACAATACAATAAAGATTACGAAGTAGAGCGTATCGCCTCAAAGAATATCATCTCGACATTTTTAATGAGAGAAGTATACCGTACCAAAGTCAAAAAAGGATAGGGAAATATTTCATAACGAAAAATAGAATATTTCCGAGATTATTGGAGAATCTTGGAAATAGAATCAAATCTAATATTTTTGTCATATTTTCTTTGTTAATTATCCTTATAAACCGTCTCTTTGCATCTATAAATATAGAATATAGTTTCCGAAGAGAAGGATTCATTCATTCGCACACATGCAATACAAAGCACTAAACAATCTTATTCATTAAACTTTTCTCCTTGCAATTTTAAATCACGAAGTTTGTCCATCTTCCTTCTTTAATTTTAGATTCGGATTTAGAACATTTGTGCTAGATCCGGTTCCAACATAACTGACTTATATATATATATATGGTATATCGAATAGAAATAAGCGTTTCACTAAGTCATAATTTGTGTATAATATTAAATAATACTGTGTAGTAAATTCACTTGTCTTATATATATAAAGCGGTTGGTTCTTACACACTTCAAAGAAAAAGCAAAAGAACAAACCTAGCTACTACAATGTTGAACTTCAACAAGCCGCAGCCACCAAACCCCTTGATGAAGCAGCAGTCGTTGCCAGTCGACCTAAATCGCGACAAGGCTTGGCTACGGAAGAAGCAGAGACGTCGATCGTGTAGCCATCATCGTAACAAAAGCTACGTTACAAACGAAGATATCGAGGAACTTAAAGGCTGCTTTGAATTAGGGTTTAGCTTTGAGCCAGATTCTCCTGATTTTAATCCACGACTCGCTAAAACAATTCCAGCTCTTGATTTGTACTGTGCCGTTAATAGACAGTATAACAATCATCTTTCACGGTCCTCGTCGTCGGAATGTGACGTCAGCAAGTCTAATACCGTGACAATTATCGATAAAGGTATGTGCTTCATTGAACTGTTTGAATCAATTTTTTTATTTAATGAGTGATCAATTTTGTGAAGGTGATGATGGGAAGAAGATGAAGCATAAGTTGAAACAATGGGCTAAGGTCGTGGCGTGTTCGGTGAAACATTCATCGGACAAACCAAACTGATGAAACAAGTGATAAGCTTCGAGTTTTCTTTCTAGTTATGTCCGAAGAATGGCATTTCAGTAATTTAATTAAACTTTTTCTTTTCTTTTTTATCAGAATCTTCAATTAATGTTTTGTACTTGCTGTGAGTTCAGTGGAGTTAAGTGAAGTAACATCCTAAGTGGATTGAACAATATTATCAAGTCAAACATATGTTTGAAACAAAAACCCTAAATTTTCAAAAGTGTGATTTATGTTACATTTAATTTTCTCTTTTTGCTTCAACAAGCATAAATAATGTGGCCGCGAGAATGCAAGAAAGTTTTTAATTCCTTTTCGTTCAAATTAATTTTTATAGAACAATTCAAAATTTTCATTATACCGTAATTAATATATTACTTTTTATCAAATAAGAATTGAAAAAATACAAGCCCTCTTGATTATTAAATAGGTTTATTTATTGAATAAAAGTTTTTTCAAATTTGGATTATCTTTTTTAGCGTATTCTAAATCTATCAGAGATAAAAAAAATTTATCATTCGATGATTCGTTATATATTGAAGAATATCAAAAGTTATCATGTGTTTCCACGCCCTTTAAAATCTCAAAGAAGTGACAAATTCTCTTTTCTTAGGTACACATGTGAGATAGGAATATTTTTTATGATATAGATAAAGATCCTAGAAATATTATATGACAAGTGGAGTTAGAAGCGAAGTTGTGATCTATCACAATACAATAAAATAGGAAAAAGAGACCGTTTTTAATTGTCTGATGTGGGGAATCAGTTATGTAGACCTTGTTCAAGTTTATTGTCTTAACGGGATACTAATATATTGTGAATGATTTTTGGAAGACTCAGAGTATATTTCGGGTTTTGGTTAGTTCTGTTTTTTATAGTATGAGAGATTTGTCCTAAGGTTGTACCTATATTAACTCAATTAAAGCAAATTAACTTATGAAAAAGTGGTATTAATTGTAAGGAGTCATTATTCAGTGTAGAGCGGGTGATGAGAAAATAATATTTTTCTTTTGAGTTTCCCTGCTTTATAAACATTGACGTTTTTAAATATCTTTTCGTTTATGCAGATTTTCCGAGGTCAACAATATTTTATCAAGTTTGGATTATCTTCTTTTGGCATACTCCAAATCTGCGAGAGATGGATTCTTATCCTTGGTTCATTTGGTTTATTTGAAAATGATGTAACAAATTTAATTTTCTTTTCTCAATGTACATATAAAGAAATCCTAGAGATAAAAATTCAATCTGGTTTAAAGACAAAAATCTATACTAATAAAAGGAAGGTTTTGAGACCTCGTAAGTCATCCAATTCATCTTTCTCAAACTTCTATATTGTTGCCACTTCAACTTATGTTTTACAAATATTTAAAAAAAAAAAAAACTCAAAACAATTATTTGCTTAATCACATTACTTGGTGTAATATGGACATTCAAATGTTTCACATTAATTAAGTTACATCTGAAAGTTCTTTACAACTCGATTTTACGTGACCGGAAAATTTCCCGTCCGGTTTGGAAACGACATAATCTCTAATTATTATTTATTATCTATACTAATAAAAGGAAGGTTTTGAGACCTCTTAAGCCATCCAACTCATCTTTCTCAAACTCCTATATTGTTGCCACATCAGCTTATGTTTTAGAAATACTTTAAAAAAAAAACTCAAAACAATTATTTGCTTAATCACATTACTTGCTGTAATATGAATATTCAAAGGTTTCACATTAAATTAAGTTACATCTGAAACTTCTTTACAGCTCAATTTTACGTGACCGGAAACTTCCCTGTCCGGTCTGGAAACGACACAATCTCTAATTATTATAAAAGCCAAATATGTTATATAAAATATTTTATTCGTTTTTATTCTATTTTATATAAAGTATCTATTTTATATCCTTCTTCTCTTTCATATAGTTATATTATTCAGAACACCAATATATAAAATATTAGATATAAATACCAATATATAGAATGCCTATTTAATATATGATTTATGTGTAATATAAATGAATAGTCATATGTCATTTAAATTAAATAATTTTCTGGCTATGCTATTGATTAGAAGTCATGTGTAATATATCGTATGTCTCTTTGCATTAGTAAATTAGTAATGTTTAGTAACGTTTTCAAGAAAACCGGAGAGATCAATGTCATAGTTGATTCATATTCCCCCCTTAATCACAACCAATGGACTAAACATTAGAAATTAACTAAATGTTACATTAAATTCCCCCACTTTGTAATTTACTCACCAAGGCCCACTATCTCACATTAAATTTACATTTTCGTATACAAATATTAGTCACTTGCCTCAGTTTCTCAAACTATTCGAGAGATAACAAACCACCATATTAACGCCTCCATCTCCACTTACCAAAATATGACACCACAAATTACCGTCCCCTCTTCGAAATCATTCACTTTTGATATCCTTGATGAAATAGACGGCCAATTCTGCAGTAAAGAGGTCATTGCACGACTCCTGCATCATTGGGAAGCTAGGAATTTCAAAAGAGCAATATTCTAATGGACATTGAACTCCTCCTCTTGGACTCCAAGGTACATTGAAATCTATTTCTTCTAAATATTATTTGGATTTTTATAGGATTTGAATAATAGATCGAACTTTTTTGATATACTGTTAACAAAAGATAATGTTTGATGAAGATATTTGAAATTAAACTAGATTTTCATTACATGTTTTATTTTAGCTAATGGAATATGAGTTAAAAATAATATGTATATATATTGATTTTTTATTATAACTAAACAAAAATGTAGATGCATATTATTATTCTCTAACCATATAAGTGAATTACTTAAACATATGATTTAAATATTAAGTTACAACTTCACAGAATATTTTTCTTAAAAGTTCCTTAAAAACACTTTTACATTGACATGTCATTCAATTTTTTTGTGCTGATGCTTCAGAAAATTTTTTATATTAAAATTATTATATTATCTTTATACTATTAAAGAACTATGCTACAATAGATATATTATTTGATATATGAATACAAGTAAAGCAAACAAATCTATTAAAATGACATTAAAAATAGAAAACGATAGTATGATTTATGAATCAAAATCACAAACATAGAGAATTTAAAAGAAACTAAAGAATATGAATATATGACTAATGCTCATAGTTATCTCGAATCTACAACTGCACAATTTTCTCCAGTCGAGATTCTCTGCTTCAATTGTTGAATATTGGTGGTTAAAACGCATAATTTTCCCCGGATTTCTCCATTATTTTAAATTATTTTAATCCTACTTAACCGGTCAAATAAATGGTTTTCTTGAAAACGTTACTAAATGTTACTAATTTACGTTGCAAACAACCTATTTAATATTGTTTGATGTCTTACAAAAATCACATATCTATACTAATAAAAGTTAATTATT
Source organism: Lepidium sativum (assembly GCA_023374145.1). NCBI lineage: Eukaryota > Viridiplantae > Streptophyta > Magnoliopsida > Brassicales > Brassicaceae > Lepidium > Lepidium sativum. The sequence continues at coordinate 36,475 of JAKUCM010001987.1, forward strand.
AGTATAGACATTCAACCGTTTTACAAAGTATTTATTTTTCTTAGTCAAACTCATAAAACTTTAAAAAAACTATTAAAAAGTTGTCAAAAATATTTTAATTTTTTCTTAAATAATTATGTATAATTATATTTGAGTTTACTTGCTAAAATATTTATATAAAGATACAAAAAGAACAAATTTTTACGAAATTTTAAATGGGAAAATAAATATGTTAAACAAAATTATATAGATGCATATATAGTATAAGAACCGGGCATAGCCCGGTATTATCTCTAGTTTACTAATAAAAAGAAGGTTTTAAGGCCTCTTAAGCCATCCTCGCCAGCATTCTTCTTTTCTAAAACTGCGCCACATCAGCATCTCCTTCCTCCATGTACATTCAATACATCTTACTCCTATAAATACCACCTCCAAATCAACAAATGACAAGTACACAACCACCTGCTCCCATCAAAATGCCTACAAAAATAATCACACCCTCTATGGATGCAGCTATTGTCTCGATTTAGAATACCCACATCATCATATTTTCTTCTTCTACAAATCTATCATGTCATCGTATTTTTCTCAGTCTGAATCGTCCTTCTAAAATTATCTTCCACACGATTCTACTACTTTATTGCCATAGCTTTTAATTCCTAAATGTATTACCTTTTATGACTTTCTTCCTTCTATTCATTTTGTATGCTCTTTCTCTTATTTTACTAACTTTCCCTCTTCCTTAGGGTGTTCAGTTTTGGAGTCCATAATGATGCCTATAAATACGTTTAATGATGATATCATTGCTCACTTCGATTTGATTTGGCTCCATTGACTCTATGTAGTTTGATGTTCTATCTATGAATTTTTTCAGACCCTACATACATTATCTCTCCATCTCGAATTATAGATATAGAGTTCTGTAATTCCTTAATGATTTTGGTATTTATAATCAGAGGTAAAGAAATCATTTGTTTTGTTTGTATTTGATAGAAGCTGACCTATCAGCGTTGTTGGATTGTAATAGATTTTCTGGTGACCAGTGCCCTTTCTTTCCATTTAATAAAGGTCTATTTGCAAACCATGTGAGAAGCTTTTAAAGGAACGTGAAGAACAACATGAAATGTTTAATCTTTAGAAGTTAACTCAGACAGCAGAATAAAAGAGACTTGTTGTAGAGTTAGAGGAAAGAATGAAACAATGAATTCATTGGGAGATTAAGCATGAAGAACTTAAGGAAGCTCTGAATGAATCGAAGAAGAACATGTTTTCAAAAATGTTGGTTAAGGTTAGTTTCGATATGTGTATCTCTTCATTTATCATAATCTTTATACGGTTCTCTTGCTTCTTTACTTACTTAAGTAACATTTATTTCCAAGATACTCAAAGGAAAAATTTCAAGCACATGTTATTAGCTATTGACAAGCAGAACCATAAAATGAAGGTTTTGTGGCATCTCAGGCCATCCACATCACTTTGTTAAACTCTCTTGTAATACTGCCACGTCAGTGTGTATTTTGCAAGACACTGAAAGACTCCATATAACTGAAAATCTAAAACATGTTTCTGCTCACTTTCTTTATCTTTCTTTATCTCTTTAAGAATAAGTAAAGAGATAAGAAACAAACATAAATCCATTAAGCCAGAGATTGAGTAGCTGAATGTGATGAGGCACATACAATTCACTGCACTAATGAAATTGTGGAAATATTGGTAAGAGTATATATGTATCATAGTCTTGTTCTTTTCATTCATTCAAAAGTCTTTTAGAAGTTAAAACAATTATTTTTAAGGACCAATCTTGATACCAAATAAGATATTTAGACCAATCAGTAACTATGGGATCACTTATCTCAAATTCACGGATTGTGCATGAAAATAAAATAAAAAGAGAAGTGGTGATATTATATTCTCAACCTCTTTAGTGTTTTTATTAGGTTTAGTCTCTCTTTAAGCATAGTCCTCTTGTTATTGATTGAGTTAAGGAAGTGACATAACTTTGTCATACAAAGTAACTTATGGCAAAACATAGTTACAACCTACTTTAAAACAAAAGAAAAAAATAAAGTTACATTTCAAAATGATTTTTACTAATTTGGAAATTCTTTCATAGTTAAACTACATTCACTATTGCTGCTCTTTATCTCTCTTCGTTTGATTTTGGTAAATATTATCTTCAAAGTCTAAAACAATTTAAAAAAGAAAATTTTGGGTTTTACGAATTCTGTTCCACACCAATGGTGGTTGTTAGTTTACAAATCCTAAAACCCCACAGTTCAACGCCTATTTAATACAAGTGGTATTAAATAAACATTTTATTGTGTAGGCTATGGTTGTAAATAGAGGCTCCTCCGTCCAAAAAGATTTAAATAAGACATATTTTTCACTTCAATAGCTCCATTTACACAGAGTCTACAAGAACAAGCTATGATTATAATAATAAAATTTACATAAAATTACATAAATCTTCTGACTTAAATTTATCAACTTCATTCGTATGTTACTCTAAATAAACAAGTATTACTTCTTATTGACCAAATTTTGATTTTCCCATTTTTCAAAGGGTTGACGAAATTTTGATTATTCTTTATTTTCATACACCATCTTGTACAATATATACATAAAACTACGCACGCAATTGAATATAAAAAAGCAATTAACCGCGATTTAAGAGTTGCGTTTAGACTGGAAACGACGCCGTTTTGACGAATTTTTTGGCTTAATCCAAGAGCCAAAAAGTTTGTGTTTAAATCTGAGAAAGTGATAAGTCTAGGGGGAAAAATTCGTCAACCACTTTTCAAACCTATACATCATTACTAACTCAAAGCACATTAAACTGAAATTGGTAAATAATACATTTAAGAAGTATATATAACTAAGAGATCATCATCAAAATCACAAAAACCATTCACACCAAATCCGCTTCCTCTCACATACTCTTTTTCATTTGAAGGTCGTCTTCTTAACATTCATATGTGAAGTGAAATTTATCTCAACATCAAAAGACCACTCACGCAACAGAGTAATATTGTTATACAAATTCCTTTCCAAAAAAGTGGAACACCTATATCATGGAACACCTTGACACATAATCTTCATTACATCCTATCATACAATGACATAGAAGATACAAAAGCAACCAGTATGATTGACAACTTCATGACATGACATGCATAACTGATGTTGACATATTTACAGATTTGGAAACAAGTAACAATATAACAATATATTTCAACATTAAATATTACAACTACCAAGCTCGATCAAGAATAAACACAGATTTGGTCGTTGCTCTATTAAAATTCACTAAAAGAAATGCCACTCCTGATGAGGAAAACTGAAAAATTGCACTATTTTCTTTCAAACATTCAAAGGACGAGATGCCATTAATAATCTAGCATGCAAAACCACCATGATTGCATAATAAGTTGGCTTAACGCAAATAAAAATTTTCCAATATGTAGGGCAACATATCTTTAATTTTACCATTCCAAATAATAATAATATTATTCATTTCTAATTCACATACCTTTCATTTCAGAAATACAACACAAATCACAAAATTTGACAAGTTACCCAACAAATAAACTACACATAAATGTTTCTAAACAAAAATTCGGGTGTAGCGCGGTCAATCCCCTAGTATAATAAAATAAGAAAGAAAGGACTATTCTCAATCGTCTGATGCGGGAAATTAATTATGTAGACCCTATTCAAGCTTAATGGCTCTTACGAAAGAAGAAAGAAGACAGAAGAAATGAAAAAGAAGAAGAGAGAAGAAACAAAAACTAGATAAAAGAGCACAAGAAGCACAATAATGAAAAAAGGAAAGAAAACAAATTTTGAGCCCAACAAAAATGAAAAAAGAAACATGATGATCATGGTCCAAGAACCAAGTTGTCCTTAAATGTGGTTTAGAGTTCCTTAATTTAGATCCAAAACCTGTATGTATATCCAAGCAATACAAGTCTGAGGATAATAAATATACAAAATTAGTTGAGTATTCTAAACAAAATTAGTTTTAGGAGAGCTTACTGAAAGCTGAACTTTAATGGATTTAAAATCTTTATGTATATATATATATATATATTATGGTTTCATGTACTTGAAATATTTAATTTTGATCAACTAACAATCATTTATAATATGATATCATTATTATTTATAATGATAATGCAATAGCTTATTAAAAGAATATAAAGTCTAAATTGAATGGAATGACTATTAGTCTAGTGGTCGGTGGAAAGTCCACTTAAGGTATCTTATTTGCACAGAGATTGAACCCTCCCACTTATATATAATAATTCGATTAATAGATCAATCAGTTTTGATCTAATATAATGTGCAGTTCATAAAAAAAAAAAGTCTAAATTGAATAATGCAACTTTAGGAGCTCATATAGTCAGACAAAAAGCGGATAATGGAAGACCCAAAGAGTAAGGAATGTGAATTTTTGAGGTTGTAGTTCAGTCATGTTGGTCAATATATTTTTTATAAATATTTTTTTTTGGATTTATGGATAGAAGAATCACATGGTGAATTTATTTGGACAGATGAGAGATGAGTGTGGAAGCCACACGTGGTTTAATGGTGGAGATTAATTTGGATGGTTTGGCGGTTTAGGCCTAACCGGTGAAGGGTCTTTTCTCCATCTTTGTTTCTTAGACCTCTTGAGAAGTCATACGTTTTTATGTCATTAACATTTTATGTGCTATAAGAGCCACTTGCTATTTTATATTATTATTTTCCACTCTTAATCTAGTTCGTATTTCATAATATATGTTTTTGAAATTATCCTAAAAATTCTTTTTCCAATCGTATTATAAGGTTAAGACATGGACATAATTATTTAACTTTTTTTTATGTCTCCTACATTTAAGTTTTTTTTGTCAACATTATGCCACAAATGGCCGGTCCATTAGCCAAGTTCTTGCAAATGCAAGCAGGGGGACTCGATCTCAGGATGTGCAAGTGCGCATGTCTCCTACATTTAAGTTAGTAACTTATCATCTTTGATTCTAGTAGAACTACATACGTTTAAATATTGTTGTCGAATTTCAATTGGTCTAGTAGTTTTAACAAATCAGGTAATAGTTCTGATATGAAAATTTGAAATATTAAAAATGTTTGAAACCAGAAAAACATATTTAAAACATTGTAAATTTTTTTTTTGGGTTATAAAGCGAATCTCGTCTAAAAATGAATAGTTTTTTTTCAAATAAACTATGTTTCTTTGGATAAATATTAGATTTCTTTAATTAGGTCTTGTTCGTTTGCTGGTCGCTGGCTACCGCGACCAAAACATGTTCGTTTCGTAGTCGCTGGTTCAGCGACCGGTCGCAGCGACCAGCGATTACAATTTTTGATCACTGTTTAAAACATCGATTTGCGGCGACTAAAATTCAAAATTACTAATTTACCCTTATTTTTTTAGTAAATTGACAAAAAAACCTAGCAATCGGTCGCTGATTGCGTGACCACTAAACGAATAAATTGATCATAACGACTGTCAAACGAACAAAAAATAATTTTTTTGGTCGCTGGTCGTGGTTGAAGAAAAGCCAACAATACGTAATTTTGAATTACAAAATACTTAACTACATAAAGTTTCTTATGCAATTTGTTGTTAGGCTCTAAAATTCATATATGTTGTCTATACTAAATTGGAGAAAGAAGAAGCAATTATATATTGCAAAGAAAAAGAATATGCAGGTATACAAGTTGTAAGGAATATCGTGTGAATAATCTATAGAAAGTTACAAAATAAAAGAGTATTAAGATGTTGACAAAGAAAGAACTAAAAAACGTTCATGTCTCTAGAATAACGCTAAAGAACGTCTATGCCTAATCACTAATTAATATTAATTTTATATTATTTTCTTTATTTAAAGTAGTCCCTTCATTATTTCATGATCCACGACTAGATGCTACACAACTTGTCCTAATTCTTTTATAATTATAACAATTAGATGATTTCTGTGTGCATATTCAATCTTCCACTTTTCTTATTCTTAATTGTAACTAGTACTAACTTAAATTTTCCATATAATTTATGAGATGTTCAAACTCGAATGTGAATCTTTATTGTTGATTTTTTCTAAAAAGTATCTTAATTATATATTCTTTCGGTATCAAGTTACATAGTGTTTAATTCCAATAAAAAAATATATATTTTTTTTGTCAACGATAATTATATATTAAAAAAGAGAAATCTCAGACGGACCAACAAAAAATCAATCATAGGTTGTCTCTCTTACATACTTAGCAAAAAAATCATCCTTAAAAATGAGAATTCGAAGAATAACCGAAAAGGGAAAAAAATGGTGTTTAGTAATACATTTTAATCATATTTTTCAATATTTTTTACAATTTGCATTTTGTAGTTTGATTTTATATTAGTTAAATAATTTTTATGTAGATTATACTTTATATTAAAAAGGTTAAGAAATTTATGTGTTAAAAGTTATAAAATCATCTAATTTGAATATTTGATACGAATAGAGTATATTTTTAGTATAATAAAAAAATCTGGAAAAAAACTATTACCTCTATAATCGACATGTTTAATACTGCTAATTAGTACTATATGGTTCAAAGTCAAAGCTTGTCTATTTTTGAAAACTAAAAATCGAGAAAAGAGACGACCTTTTGGTAAGATATTAATGGGCGACAAGTGATTCATACATTAATGGACAGATATTTAATTAGTTTTCAATTAATTAAAAACAAAAAAAGAAACAAAAACAAAAAACTAAAAGAGAAATATGTAAGTGTCTGTTTCGTCCTCACAACATACGATTCAGAAACTTGACCCTTTGGATTGCTCAAAAGCTCATCTTTTTCCTCTACAAAAATGGCCGCACGTCTTCTACCTTCTCTTACCTTCTTCTTCCACCATGACTTCTCTCTCTCTCCATTTCACAGCTCCTCACAATACTCTTCTCTCTTCTTCCAAACCCAAAAGATCCGTCCTTGTTGCTGCTCAAACCACTGTTCCGGCTGAATCCACTGCCTCTCTTGACGCAGAAAGACTTGAACCAAGAGTTGAATTGAAAGATGGGTTTTTTATTCTCAAGGAGAAGTTTCGAAAGGGGATTAATCCACAGGAGAAAATTAAGATCGAGAAAGAGCCAATGAAGCTGTTTATGGAGAATGGTATTGAAGAGCTTGCTAAGAAATCTATGGAAGAGATTGATAGTGATAAATCTTCTAAAGAGGATATTGATGTTAGACTTAAGTGGCTTGGTCTCTTTCACCGTAGAAAGCATCAGTGTATGTTGATTTTTTCCTCTAATCCTCTTCAATTTCTGTGACTGAAGTCAAAATTGTGAATCTTTAGTTGATTTGATTCATGTATGCTTGTGGTTGTTGTTGTTGCAGATGGTAAGTTTATGATGAGGTTGAAGTTACCAAATGGTGTGACCACAAGTGCACAAACTCGGTACTTAGCTAGTGTTATCAGGAAGTATGGTGAAGATGGATGTGCTGATGTGACAACAAGACAGAACTGGCAGATCCGAGGTGTTGTGTTACCTGATGTGCCTGAGATCTTGAAAGGTCTTGCTTCTGTTGGGTTAACGAGTCTACAGAGTGGAATGGATAATGTCAGGAATCCAGTTGGGAATCCTATAGCTGGGATTGACCCTGAGGAGATTGTTGACACAAGACCTTACACAAACCTCCTTTCGCAGTTCATCACTGCCAATTCTCAAGGAAATCCTGATTTCACTAATTTGTAAGATCCAATTTCCATTGTTGACTTGATGCTATGATTGAGTTGTGTTGGTGAGTGAATGGTTATGCTAAGATGGCGTTTTGTTTGTTTGTTTCAGGCCAAGAAAGTGGAATGTGTGTGTTGTGGGGACTCATGATCTCTATGAGCATCCACATATCAATGATCTTGCTTACATGCCTGCTAATAAAGATGGCCGGTTTGGATTCAATATTCTTGTGGGAGGATTCTTTAGTCCCAAAAGATGTGAGGAGGCCATTCCTCTAGATGCTTGGGTTTCAGCTGATGATGTTCTTCCACTCTGCAAAGCTGTTCTAGAGGCCTACAGAGATCTTGGATTCCGAGGAAATCGACAGAAGACAAGAATGATGTGGCTTATCGACGAACTTGTAAGTACATTCCTCTTACAATCTTTGTGGAAGAAACTTTGGTATTGAAGTCATTGATTGCTGACTTGTCGACATTACAATGTATAGGGTGTTGAAGGATTTAGAGCTGAAGTAGAGAAGAGAATGCCAAATGGGAAACTTGAGAGAGGATCTTCGGAGGATCTTGTGAACAAACAATGGGAGAGGAGAGACTATTTTGGAGTCCATCCTCAGAAGCAAGAAGGTCTTAGCTTTGTGGGCCTTCACGTTCCAGTCGGTAGACTACAAGCAGATGACATGGACGAGCTTGCTCGATTAGCTGACACTTACGGCTCAGGTGAGCTCAGACTCACAGTAGAGCAAAACATCATCATCCCAAATATAGAAACCTCGAAAACAGAAGCTTTGCTTCAAGAGCCATTTCTCAAAAACCGATTTTCACCTGAGCCATCTATCCTAATGAAAGGCTTAGTTGCTTGTACTGGAAACCAGTTTTGTGGACAAGGAATAATCGAGACCAAACTAAGAGCTTTAAAAGTAACAGAAGAAGTGGAAAGACTTGTATCTGTACCAAAGCCAGTAAGGATGCATTGGACAGGATGTCCCAACACTTGTGGACAGGTCCAAGTGGCAGATATTGGGTTCATGGGATGCTTGACACGTGGCGAAAACGGTAAGCCAGTCGAAGGAGCTGATGTGTATGTTGGTGGACGAATAGGAAGTGACTCACATATCGGAGAAATCTATAAGAAAGGTGTTCGTGTGACTGATTTGGTTCCATTGGTGGCTGAGATTCTAATCAAAGAGTTTGGTGCTGTGCCTAGAGAAAGAGAAGATAGTGAAGATTGATTCAAGCTTTTGGATTTTTAATAAAATCGTTAAGGCCTTTAATGGTTCTTTCTGGTTTTCACACTTTGATACTACTGGATACTTGTACTTGTGCCCATAATTTTGGGTTTTGTAGCTCTCTTTGTTGTTACTTGTAACTTTGTTCGTGGTTGTTGTGTAATAACATTTTTTCTGTTAAATGTAGTTATAATTATGATTTTTTCCATTAATTATGTGTATTTTCTGTCAACCTTTATTTATTTAGATGCATTTGACATTAGATCCATAAAACGCAAAAACTATGGGTTCATTTAAATAGACTCGTTCAATAGCCAAATTTTTACATAATCTAAACAATAAGACCTAATTTTTGGATGTGCAAATACATCTATCTTCAGTAAATTTACGACCTGCCACAAGACTAAAAAGTTTACAAGAGTTCGTTTAGTATTCTTATTTTCAATTTAACATTTAGATTTTCTACAATAATCCAAAAAAAATATTTTTTAGATTAACAAAGCCGAATCCATAATTTAGGCTAACCTTTAAAATTTTAATTTACTTTGTTAAATCGATAGAAGAGAGGAATCGAACCCTAAATACATATTAGTTGAATCATTCTAACTACCAAAATGAAAATAATTCGACAAATAATTTAAAATATATTATCAATTTTATAAAATTTAAAATATTACTTTATTAGTAGCAATTTTTTTTTATAAATTATACTATAAAACTACAAGAAGTAAATATAAAAAAATTTATTTTAAAAGCTAAACATATTACTTTATTAAAAAAAATTTGGTGTGTTAACTTTTAGGTTTTATATCATCAAACTAATTATTTAATTTACAATATTAAAAAACAAGTGTAGCCTAGTGGCAGACGGTAAGTCTACTTAAGACAACGCATTTATATAACTCGGGATCGAGTCCTCATACCTACATTATGTAGGAATTTGACTATTGGACCGGCCAGTTGTGGTCCAAATATAATCTGCCGCTAAAAAAAAAAAACTCTCTAATTTTTTTTTGTCAACATTGGGCCACAAATGATCAATCTATTAGCCAAGTTCTTGCAAATGCAAGTGGGAGAACTCGATCCCAGGATGCGCAAGTGCGCATGCCTCTCGTGGACTTACGATATGCCACTCGCAAACTTTCTAGTTTTGGTGTGGGACTTTCACATAATCATCCCATACGAATTGTGAAGTTCCTCATATATGGTTCATCTAAATTAACCAAACTATTAACACCAAACCGAAATTCCAATATCAATTTAAACCGCAAATTGTATCATCACTCATAAACCGCGTAAACCTCTTCAATTCGTCTTTCCTCACGCCATGAGATGGCTCACGTTTCCCCGCCACCGAATCTCAATTATTTTCGGCACCGGCTATTTTCCAACCACCGCGCGTCTTTCTTCTTCAATCCAAATATCCACCACTGAGTCGGAGTCAACGCCGATAACTTCTGTTATATTGCTCGACTCAATAAGATCTTCTCAATGGCATTTCGTCGAACATCTTTCGGACAAGCTCACGCCTTCTCTTGTGTCAACAACTCTGCTCAGCCTCGTCAAGACCCCTGATTTAGCCTTCAACTTCGTCAATTGCATCGATCTTCATCGCCTAGACTTTCGAACTCAGTGCCTAGCCATCGCTGTTGTCTCCAAGCTCACGTCTCCCAAACCCGCTATTCAGTTGCTGAAAGAAGCTGTTCGTAATAGTAAGAGCTCAATTAGAGACCTTTTCGATGCACTGGTGCTTTCCCGTGATCAACTGGAGACTAAAAGCACCATTCTTTTTGATTTCCTGGTCAGATGTTGCTGTCAATTGAAGATGGTTGATGAATCCATTGAGTGCTTTTACCTAATGAAGGAAAAAGGTTTTGATCCCAAAACTGAAACCTGTAATTGCATTCTGAGTTTGTTATCTAAATTAAATCGTACAGAGAGCGCTTGGGTCTTCTACGCCGATATGTATAGGATGCAGATCAAGTCAAATGTGTACACTTTTAATATAATGATCAATGTACTGTGCAAGGAAGGGAAGTTGAAGAAGGCTAAGGATGTTTTAGGGATCATGGAGAGTTTTGGAATTAAGCCTACCATTGTTACTTACAACACTTTAGTTCAAGGGTATTCCTTGAGAGGACGGATCGAAGGAGCTCGTATGGTTATCAATGAAATGAAATCTAAAGGCTTTCAACCAGATTTGCAGACGTACAACCCGATTCTTTCTTGGATGTGTAATGAAGGAAGAGCCTCTGAGGTGTTAAAGGAGATGAAGGAGATTGGGTTGGTTCCGGACTCTGTTTCCTACAATATTTTGATCCGTGGTTGCAGTAACAAAGGGGATTTGGAGACAGCTTTTGCTTACAGGGAAGAGATGGTGAAACAAGGTATGGAGCCAACGTTTTATACTTACAACACGATGGTTCATGGTTTGTTTATGGAGAACAAGATTGAAGCTGCTGAAATATTAATAAGGGAAATTAGAGAGAAGGGTATAGCACTGGATTCTGTGACTTACAACATACTGATAAATGGATATTGCCAGCATGGAGATGCAAAGAAAGCATTTGCTTTGTATGATGAAATGATGACCGAAGGAATTCAGCCTACGCAGTTTACTTATACATCGCTTATTTATGTCTTAGGTAGAAAAAAGAAAACCAGGGAAGCGGATGAGTTGTTTGAGAAAGTTGTAGGCAAGGGAATGAAGCCTGATCTCGTGATGATGAATGCCTTGATGGCTGGTCACTGTGCTACCGGGAACATGGGTCGTGCATTTTCGCTGCTTAGAGAGATGGAAAAGATGAAAATCGATCCTGATGATGTGACATACAATTGCCTAATGAGAGGGCTTTGTGGAGAAGGGAAATTTGAGGAAGCTCGTGAGATGATAGTGGAGATGAAGAGAAGAGGAATCAAACCAGACCACATTAGTTACAACACTCTAATAAGTGGGTATAGTAAGAAAGGGGATACAAAACAAGCTTTCATGGTTCGGGATGAGATGTTGAGTCTCGGGTTTAATCCCACTCTTTTAACCTACAATGCTCTGTTAAAGGGTTTGAGTAAAAACCAGGAGGGTGAACTCGCAGAGGAGCTGCTAAGGGAAATGAAAAGTGAAGGCATTACTCCTAATGACAGCTCCTACTGCTCTGTCATTGAGGCTATGTCTAATTTTGATCAGCATGCAGAAAATTCTGACACCTAAGAGATTGATTCTCAGATGCGGAAAGTTAACAAGGAAGATCTGCAATGCAGCTCCAATAACTCATAATCTGATATGCGTGTATCAGGACAGCTTTGAATGATTTCTGCTTCTGGTGAATACTTTATCTTAGTCGTTAGAGGCACACAATTAGTTGAGAAACTCAATTGTTCCGAGTTAAAGAGTTATAATGTAACAATGAGTCTACTTCAGTCGTTTTGTCTGATTCGGTTCATATTTTTTTCAAAAAGCATGATAATACAAAAGAGGAGGTACAGAGACCTTACAAAAGATGATGTCTAAAACGACCAGGAAACTACATTTGAATTGAGAAAACAACCTACGAAGAGAATTTTGCAGAAACAAAAAGAACAGAAAGGAAAACCCTAAATATAATCTTCACTCTCGTATGAACTTTGTAATTCATTGATCTTCACATGGCAGCTCGAAGCGACAAAGAGGACAAACATGACTGGTCTCGAACCACTTAACAACACACTCTTCATCAAACTTATGTCCACAAGGCAAAGTCAAAATTCGTCCTTCATGGTTAAAGTCTTCCAAACAAATAATACACTTTTCACCACTAGACATAATCTTATCATATATATTCTTGGTTAAAGACTTAACCACCACTTTACTTGCAGGTCTAACCCGAATATGATTGGTTTCTGCGAACGAGACTTGAATCACTTCATCAATTTCAGGGCTAGGAAAAGGAACATGTAACCACACTTTCAAAGCACAACCTGGAGAATTGGTGTAACTTGGAGAAGAAGTTACATCGCAAACATAAAGAAGTAGTTGTATCATAGCATCTTGAACATCGTTGTGGTTCATTCCTGAATCCACTAAGAAATACTCTAAGTTCTCTTTACATGGACATTCATCGTCTTCTTCGATAAAATCATCAACAAAAGCAGAATCCGTAAAAGGTCGATCATAACTAAGGACCACAGCGTTCACCGTGATCGTATTGGCCTCTTCTGGTCCAGGATTGTGTTCAAAATTGTGGCTTAGATTGATCATGATGAAGAGAAGAAAAAAAGAAACAATATGTGTAATGCTTCGGAAAAACAATCTGTGTGATGTGGTTTCTTTGTGTTTAAATGTTAACACAAAAACATATATATAGAGATTTTGTAGGGGATAATTTGAAAACGAGTTTATTAAGTTTAATTTAAAGATTAAGGAAATATTCCTTTTCTTTCAAGGTTTCTATTTTCTGTGTAATTATCTTCTTTTATTTTTAAATGATAAATAATTCTAATTGACTTTTCCTACATGAGGATTGGTCCATCTTGTGTTAGAAAATTAAAGATTGAAACAAAGGATAATTATTCACAATTAAACCCATAAATTTTGAAAGATCCATCTTATCGAGAAAAGTTAAGACTTATGAACTTATCTAAAACAATATTTTTAAAAATATTTGTTTTGGTAATTTTATAAATTCCCTTCTTTTTTTTTAAGGTAAAACCAAGTTTATTACAAAAATTTAATCAACATAAAAAAAAAACAATATGGTAGTTTTTCAACCAATCTTAATAGTCTAAATTCATCAAATTTCCATTCTTCTCGTGATTTACTCTAGGCAAGTCCTTCATCGTTGAGAAACAAATCCCAAACAGTGGCAATTTGGATAATAAACTTTTATTACGCAACAAGGATCTGTTTACTTTGCCCTTTCCATTTGTTACTTTTCCATCTTCAATGGATGATGACTGGACTTATGTGTGATCAAGGACCAGTTCAAGCTATTGCTTCAATGTCCAAGATATAGATATAGAGAGAGACAAAGTGTGTGTATATGTATGAGCTTGTGTCATATACGTTTGGAGCTGTGACCGGTTGAGTTTAACTTCTTGCAGGATCTCATATTGATTTAGATAATGAGATCAAGAAGAAGAATTCAAAGAGAAACAAGGTAAGAACATGAGACTATAGAGTTCCCATTGAAACGGATACATCTTTGTTCGGTTATGACACATGAATTCACTAGATTTCTTTTGGTGATTACATATTAATCAAGATCGGAGACAAATCTGATGATGAAGAAGACATTCTTATACGAGAAATTTATTTCTCTTTCTCATTATTCCTTTTCAACATAATTAACGGATTTAGCTTCATCCTTTCATTTCCTTTCTATGTCAAGGACAAAGCTCACTGAGATCTATCTAAATTTCAGTTATGTTTAGAGATCAGAGACAATCTCTAAACTTCTCTCCAAGAAAGGTTTTGGTCAATATATCATTTGTATTTACTGAGGTATGAATATTGTGACTTTCACTAGCTCATCATCAATGACATATATGATAAAGTTATACTTGATTTGAATATGTCCTTTCAATGCACATTATGTTCTTACCTATAGGTAAATATCACTTTGAGAATCGCAAAATATCTTTACTGCATTTTCTTGAACTCCATTTACCTCACATAGTTCCTTTAACCAAACCTACTTCTCTGCTTGCATTGCATATGATAGTGAAATATACTATACTTTCGTTGTTCACAAAGCTACAAATTTTTGCAAATGTATGTCTAAGTCGAAGAACGTTCGCATTGATAGAAGAAGAAAAAGGATAAGAGGAAGGAGATTTCGCTGAGAATGAAGAATATGAAGGGAGATTGCTGAAGAGGAATCTCATGAAAGGATAAGTATTGTGCTTCAGCAAATCTTGTTGTCATCTAAAGAGGAAAGACAACGCAAGAATTTGCTTAGAACACATTTTTACATTCAAAACAAAGTGTGTAATGTGATTATGGATAATGGAAGCTTTGAGAACTTAGTTTCACAAAAGTTGGTTGAGCATCTGGAGTTACCCACGATTCAACATGAGAAGTTGTATGGTCTTGGTTGGATAAAGAAGGGCTGTCAAGTTTGGGCTAATACGACCTGCAAAGTTGTTAAAGAAGCAAAATGTTTATATCGTTTGGTGGTTAAAGATATGTTGGGTACCATAACGGAGAAAACAACAACCCAAGTAAGGTTTTGGAAATTCGTGAAGATTTCAAGAAGATAGTTGCAGATGAACTGCCTCCTATGCGAGATATTCAACATCACATTGACCTGATTCCATGGTTTAAACTACTAAGTCTTCCCCACTATCGTATGAGCCCTAAGGAGAATGAAATTTTTAGGGAGTATATTGAGGATTTGTTGAGAAAAAGGTTTATCCATGAAAGTATAAGCCCTTGTGCAGTACTAGTCCTTCTAGTTCCTAAAAAAGGTAACCATTGGCGGATGTGCATTGATAGTAGAGTTATTAACAAGATAACAATCAAGTATTGATTTCATATCCCTCGATTAGAAGAGATGATGGACGAGTTAAACAGTTCCAAGGTGTTTTCAAAGATAGATCTTCAAAGTGAGTATCATCAAATTTGAATCAGGCCTGAAGATGAATGGATGACTGCTTTTAAGAGTAAAAATGGATTGTACGAGTGGATGGTGATGCCTTTGGGTTATAAAATGCTCCTAGTACCTTCATTAGACTGATGAACCAGATTCTCCGCTCTTCCATTGGTTCTTTTGTGGTGGTTTACTTTGATGATATTTTGATATACATCAAAACCAGATGATACCATTTGGAGCATCTAAAACAACTTTTTTAGGTCATACAAGAAAACTAGTTGTACATTAACTTTAAAGAATTTACGTTTAGCACCGACAAGCTGCTATTTATGGGATTTGTCGTTGGTTATGAAGGGATTCGGGTTGACGAGGCCAAAGTAAGTGCTATCAGGGATTAGCATGCTCATAATCACTGAGGTACGCAACTTTCATGGTTTAGCTACTTTCGACATGAGATTTGGTAGAGATTTTAGTACCATTATTGCTCCTATTACTGAGTGTTTAAAGAAAGGAAAATACTATTGGACACCCGCACAAGAGCAAAGTTTTGCTTCAATTAAAGAGAAGTTGTGTTGTGCACCCGTTTTGGCATTATCTGATTTTGATAAAATGTTCCAAGTGGATTGTGATGCGACTGGCTTAGGAATTGGTGCTGTCTTAACACATGAGAAAAGACTAGTAGCCTTCTTTAGTGAAAAATTAAGTGAAGATCGCCAAAAATAGAGTACGTATGATCAAGAGTTCTTTGCGGTATTTCGAGCTCTACGACAATGGGAACATTACATAATTTAGAGGGAGTTTGTGTTTTTGACAGACCACCAAGCTCTAAAGTTTATTCACATCCAGAAAGGGATAAATAAGATGCATGCTCGTTGAGTAATGTAAAATTTTTCTTTCATTATTCAGCCCAAATCCGGAACACTTAACAAGGTAGTGGATGCTTTGAGTAGAAAAGCTTCCTCACTAACTACCTTAGCACATGAAATTGTGGGTTTTGAGTTCTTGAAGGAGTTATATGAAACGAGATGTTGAATTCACGAAATTGTGGAAAGCATCCTTCAAAAAATTTCCATATTCGTAATGACTATCTTTTTAAATGCTATAGACTATGCATTCCCTACTATTTTGTGCAAGAGAAGTTGATTTTGTGCAAGAGAAGTTACTGGCCGCATCTTAGGAAAGACGATGGTGCTATTGTTCGAAGGTGTTATATATGTCAGGTTTCTAAAGGACAATCTCAGAATACGAGTCTTTACATATCGTTACCTATTCCTGAAGATATATGGCAAGATTTATCAATGGATTTTGTGCAGGGGTTACCTCGAACACAACATGGTGTGGATTCTGTGTTTGAAGTTGTTCACAAAATCTCCAAAATGACACATTTCATAACTTGTAAAAAGACCGCATATGCATCCAAATAGCCAAATTGTTCTTCAGAGAAGTAGTCCGTCTCCATAGAGTTCCTAAGTTAATAATTTCGGACAGAGATACCAAGTTTCTCAGTCATTATTGGATTACACTCTGGAGGATGTTTGGAACAAGCTTGAAACAAAGTTCTACACCTCATCCGCAGACTAATGAAAAAAAAAAGGTAACAAACAGAACATCGGGAAATATTATTCAAAGTATTTGTGGAGATAAACCGAAGCAGTGGGATTTAGCCTTACCTCAGGTGGAATTTGCTTACAACAATGTTGTGCATTCAACTACACGCAAAATCACCTTTTTGGGTGTATACTTCTGTTCTGAAGCATGTGATCGATTTGGTTAAATTGCCTAAAAGTTCTGGAGTTAGTGCATCAGCTAAGGCTATGGCAGAAGAGATTTTAGCAAGTAAAGAAGTTGTACGAGTTAAGTTTGATGCAACTGGTCAAAAGAACAAGAATGCAACAAACAAGTGTAGATGACCCAAGGTTTTCAAAGAAAGAGATTAAGTGATGGTATTTCTTCGAAAAGAAAGATTCTCAGCTGGCACATATCACAAGCTTCAACCTCGCAAATATGGACCATTCAAGATCTTATGGAAGCTAAATCATAATGCTTATGTGGTGG